>OVBA01003605.1:0-27221 GCA_900406435.1 Lepidium aucheri | reverse complement strand
AATCATTAAAAAACCATAAATTAATTATATAAATTGAATATTTTAGTTTTTAAGTAATTGTGGTTCAAATAGNTTTTAGTTTTTAAGTAATTGTGGTTCAAATAGACTAACAAATTTGGATTTATAATTATAATTTTGGATATTTAGACTAGTAAATTCTATATAAATAATTATTTTAAAATATATAATTATGTTTTAGTATCTTTGGGTAGCCATTCGGTTCTCGGTTCCGCACCTTTTCGGTTCAGGTTCTTTTGGTTCTTGAATTTTGGAACCATTCGGTTCATTAGCCGGTTTTGGTCGGGTTTGGTTGCTTATGTTTCGGTTTGGTTCGGTTTAATATTTCAGTTCTAGTTTTTATGCCCAAAGATAATTCTAAGTATGACTTAAAAACAGATGTTCAAAGCACAACAACAACAACACATGGCAGCATGACTACAAAACAAGAGTTCAAAAAATTATAAAAAGAAAAGGAGTTTTCTGGGCTTAATCCATCGGCCTAATAAGGATATATGAGTTTACTTCACTGGCCCAATAAGAATATTTTTGTTAAAAGCATATAGAGTTGCATAATTTCATGATAAGTACTTACCAGTCTTTTAAAAATTTATCACCTTTAGACTTGGTTTTGACTTTAGCCATAGCCTCCGAACCATTACTCGGATTGTTCATCGGGTAACCAATCAATGGTGATGGAACGGTTGATATTGGTGGTGGTGGGTTAGCTCCTCCGTTAGATAATATAGAAAAAGTTATTTTACATATATAATCTTAAGACTAATTTTAAAACGGTTAGTGTGAAAAACTTTAAAAAAGACAAGAACTTTTGTATAAGTCTGTTTTGTAATGCTCACAAATGTTATACTATTAGTACAAATGCTTGTGCATGTATATATAGGTTAAGAATGTCAGGTTTTTGAACACAGCGTGGAGCCGTGGAGGATAAAAGATTAGTGGTCATTTCACCTTATGTTCATTTATATACCTTTAGTTTGCTTCTTCTAACTTCAAAACAATATCGTTTCAGACTTTTTTGTTCTTGAGTTTATTGCTAAAAAGAGAAATCTAATAGTGCTTTAAAGTGTTGGAAGCGACTTTAAATATATTACAGGAAGAGCTTAGAGCGATTAAATTTATGATCATTCATCTCGAATTGCAGTTGAAAATTTTTGAACAGAACGTAGACCTTGTCGATGCTAAATTGAAGGTTAGTCATATATGCATCGCTACATTTCTCTGAATATAAGCCAAACTTGCAGGAAATTGAATCGCCTGCAAAAAGAAAGTAAAATGAAATATCGAGATGTTGAGTTATTTTTTCGACTCCAACATAACGTAAGAGCAACAAGATGTCAGATACTTTTCTTTCACATTCATCTTCTTCAGACAACGTTACAATTCAAATAGCTGAAACATCACATCTTATGACATTGAAGATGGTCGTCCTTGGAACTAGAGTGGCTTTTGTTTCTGTCATTATATGTATCATTCTTGGGAAACAATACAAAATTTTTTATGATTTGATTGTTTGATACTTTGATATATGAAAACAGTATCATTTGTCTTTATTTCTTGTTTGCCAAGCAATGTCAAAATCTTGCATTCTCATAAGAATACAAGAGATATGGATGATTCTTTTATATTTTCAGCGTAAACCTACTCCCTAAACATTTAAAATACCTACTATAGTGAGAAATGATCGAACTCTAATACAAGAAATATAAGCTGGATTTCCTAATTCGACATCCAATCATTTTTGGAAATAATTCTACCGAAATTGAAATGGAATATTTATGACATTTTTTTATCAATCGACGAGACCCGATCTATAGACAAATTGCTCCAACTAGAGTAGGATAAAATTCAAACTCTCTACCAAAAAAATCTTAATTCGATCATTCATATATATATATATATAATATATACAATAAAACCATTTTAAATTATTACTCGATTTGTTAATAAACTATATAAATTAATACAATTTTATGATCATAAATTAAATTTTTGATTCAATCAATAATTATTATAAATTAATAAAACATTATAAATTTAATGTAGTCCCAACATTAATAATTTGTAGAAGTTTTATGGAATTTGATTTTATGTTAACTAAGAGGCCGAAAAGAGAAAAACCATGAACTTAATGTTTTACCAATTCCAACTAAAATAAGGCACTACAAAAAAGTGAACATTGTTAGCACAGAAATTATCCTATCATACATGTTATATAGCGTTTTCTCAAATGATATGACATCAGCAGCTATAGTAGTCTCGACACATACAATAGCTTTATTTGTGTGTGCTATGATATGTTAAGATACAATAGCAATAATCAAATATGCTATATTAAACTATGTGATAACTAATTTTCCATCTCTATTATATTAGATTTGTTTTTTGGGTCAGCTTTTGTTATTATATATATTTTCATAAGGCTATATGTTGTGATAGAATTGACTATATTTTGCATAAATAAATTCAAATTTATTGACAAAATCCACATCCAAAACTGAAACTAAATCCAAATATATATTAAACATCCAAAAGCATTTATACATCGAGAGTCCAACACCCAACTACTTACACCAAATCAAACATCCAGTACTATCTTACTTCATATCCATCATTATACAATAACAAATTTTACATAAAACAACGTTCAGAAGATTACCTCTTTATCTTCAGGCACCTAATAAAAACTTGTCTAAATAATTCATCATTCTCCATCTTCTGCAACTGTTTTACTGCATGAATTCGTCTTAGTATAACTAACCTAGTAAAGAGACAATGAAATGGTAACTACCTAATAAAAAAAACTTTCCGCATCAGGTCAATATTGTAATCTCTACTAGAGGGCACGAGCCTTTCTTATCGCTTGAACTTCTTCCACAATTGTAAACAAAGCAACATCAACACTCATAGATAATAAATAAGTCTTTTTTTGTAGATTTAAGGGATAACTAACCTGATTGAGATTAAGCGATGTTGATTCTCCGTCATAGTAGTCATTTATGTCCATGTGAAGTACATATTTGTTATATAGAAGAATTACATGATTATTACTCAACCAATATGATGATTCCATGAAAACAAGGCCAGTTGATCCTATAGAAGATATATAAGTGGAGAATTCATCTCATAGTAAAATTTAGTAATTCTGTAAGATGTAACTTCTCTGCATTTTCAATAACTAATACACCCAATTCATATCAATAGAAAAAGCGGAAGGCTATCTAGATCAAAAATCCAAGCTTAGATCAAAATCAAAGATAAAGTCTCACCAATATCAGTTCGTAATATAGAAAATTAAAAATTCAAATCTTTCTAGATCAAAAACTAGCAGAAAATCAAGCATTAATTTAAAACCCTCTATAGACAATAATAAAAGAGGATTGAGTATTCAAACCTTAAGAAAATTGACAGAGAGAAGTCCACTAAGGATACACTCCTTGAGACCGTCCATGGCTGATGGCATAAGAAAAGAGAAAAAAGAGTTTCTTCTCAAAGAAATTCTCGTCTTTGGAGCGTCAAGATCAATGCTAAGATAAAACTGAAAAACTAGTGTTCTCCACTTATGCATTTATACAAAAAATTGTTTAGGTACATGAAACTGAGATATAATTATGTACCTTAGCCAGAACCCATTCCATAAGCCAATCAATATCCTACTTTGTAATTACGTACCTTAGCCAGAACCCATTCCACAAGATAAAATTAGTAAAGATTTAGTGGTTTCTATGCTCTAATAAGGCTAAAATCAAAGAGAAAGCTTACATATCTTGTTCATGTTCATTCGCAAGAGCAGTTTTGCCAACGGTTAAGAATGCTTCATCAACATTGAAGCTTCTTTTGCTCATGTATCTTACCATTTGAAACACTCCAGTTAGCTGCTGTCTTCTCAGAGAGCTGTATTAAAAGACGATAAAATTATATTGAGTAAATATTCAAAGAATCGCTTGTTCATTCAACAATGGATCTAGACAAAACGCTTGTTCATTCAACAATGGAGAAACCAGAAATTCCCTATGATTTTGTAGTGAATCCCAAAATCGATGGTCAGATCTTAACGTTTTTTCGTGATTAAACAATCAGGAGTTGACAAATTTCTCAAAAAGATCGGAAAAAACCAAATCGTTGATTTTGGCACGAGTTTGAGAGAATAGCTTTGTTTGTGCTCGATAAATGGATTCAGAGTGGCATGTGATCTCACAAAGTTTTTACAGAGACGCGTGTAATAAAATCTATACAAGATTAGAGAAGGATTTAGGATTTGTGATGAGAGATTTGAGACATTTTGTGATCGTTGACAATAATCCAAACTCTTATACTCTTCAACCGGAGAATGTGTTTCCGATTTAAATTATTTTGGAACATTTGAAGAATAATGAGTTGAAGAAATTTGGTGAGTTTTTTAATGGTAATTTTGAGAAATTAGGGTTAGAGATATGAGAGCAATTAAGGCTTTAAAGCTGAAAAGGAGGAAACAAAAGAGAAAAGGGAAATGGTTATGTTTTAGGGTAATCTGAAAGAGAGGAAAAAAAATAAAATACAATTTTCGCTAATTGTTTGGCAAAATAATTGATTTCGTTTCCCGTTTAGTGCAATTTGTTTTAGCTTTTAGTAAATGCTATCATATAGTAACCAAAAATCAAATTTGATCTATAATAGCAGTATAGCAAAATGTGCTATGTTATTATGCTATCAATGTAAAGATTAGTTGCAATGAGGGTAAATATTTTGGCTATATGTATTATATATATACATCTTTCAATCTGATTACACATAAATCACCACGCATAATTTTATCTATTTAATCTGTTTCTCAAACTAGCTATGGTTGATTATCATAATTCTTTCTTTGACGTGACTTTTGACAATTATATCTAATACCAACCAGAAAGTGAAATATTCTATTTTGATGCTGAGTCCAAATGGCGTTCGTTTATAAGCAAAAGTTCCATAAGGACAAGTAAAGATCGTTTTTTCTTTATCATCTGGGTGTATAGAGATCTGAAAGAATCCACTATACCCATCTAGAAAGCAATAAAACGTATGATTGGCTAGACGTTCTACCATTTGATCAATGAAAGGAAATGGGAAGTGATCTTTCCTAGTAAATGAGTTAAGCCTCCTATAATCTATACACATCCTATGCCCCGTTATAGTTCTAGTTGGTATCATTTTATTTTTATCATTTTTAACCATAGTGATACCTCTCTTTTTAAGGACACAATTAACCGGTGAAACCCACTTGCTATCCAAGATGGGAAAGATTACATCCGCATCAACCAATTTAAGAATTTCCTTTTTCACAACTTCTTTAAGGTTCGGATTCAATTTTATATGGGGCTCTACACTAGAGTGAGATTCATCTTCTAGGTGAATTCTCTGCACGCAAAAACTAGGTGAGATTCCTTTAATTATTTCAAGAGAATACTCTATAGCTCTTCTAAATTGTTTAAGTTTGGATAGCAACATCTCAAGCTCTTCATCATTAAAGGCATCATTAACAATCACATGATATGTATAATTAGGTCCTAAGAAAGCGTACTTTAGCCCTGCGGGAAGCGTTTTCAACTGCACTTTTGGTGCCTTGAGCTTGGACCAATCATCTTAATTTCCCTTAAGGGTCTCCTTGGTGTCATCGGTTGCGAGGTGCATGACCGAGTGCTTAACTGATCCGTGGAAAGTTGAGAGGGTTGGAATTAGCTCTCCCGCTTGCTTATCCTTGACTTTCGAGTCTACCTGCTCTTCAATCACGACCATACTTCTTGGTGATTGATAAGTATCTAATAGTGCCCTTTAGAGTTCCGCTTCAACCCGTAAGTATCCATCTTGGATCGGTGCGGTTAGTGCCACTTGCAATTGATCTTTTGTAAAGAACTCCTCAAGCAGCTCATTTTCAAGATCATCTGTCCCTTGGATCCAAAATGTCCAATTGTCAATAGTGGGTTTCCTTAACACACTCTCAATGTAGAACTTCATTTTGATGTCTTTACCCAAGTTAAGCCTCATAGTTCTATTCCTCATGTCAATCAAAGATCCAACTGTGGCCAAGAAGGGTCTTCCAAAGAGCAGAGGATCCTTTGGTTCTTGATCCATCTCTAGCACAACAAAGTCGGTCGGGATTTGTACTCCTCCTATGTTAACCGGCAAATATTCAAGCATTCCATGTGGTATCCTCCTAGATTGGTCGGCGAGTATCAATGAGATTTTGCATGTTTTGAACATCCTGAACCCTAACCTCTTTGCAACCGAGAGGGGCATGAGACTTATCGACGCTCCTAGATCACACAAGCAATTGTTGAAGGACAGCATCCCAAGAGAGCACGGGATAGTAAAGGTACCGGGGTCGGCTAAATTTTTGGGTGCTTCCTTCCTTAGGATGATTGCACTAATCTCATGTGTTAGTATCACTTCTCCTTCCATCTCCTTGGTACTCTCCTTTACCGCGTCTTTGAGGAACTTATGATATGGTGGCATCAACCACTAGTGGCCCTGAGCTAAAACACATAAAGCATGCGATTTAGGCGTCAAAATATATAAACACTTTTAGGGGCATCATATTTGAGGTTTTATTATAGGGTAGTTGTAGCATATTGCTGAGTCACTTTAAGAAAATTAGTCGAATCCTTCAAAATCTTATTTTATTTCACAAAAAAAATTTTGCTTTAGGCGTAAAAAATATTTGGGCCGGCCCTGCATCAACATAAAGGCATCGACCAATGGGATTGGAAACTCGATGTCTTTAATCTGCTTGAAGAGTTGAGTCTTATATTTCTCAGCAATGCACTCTTTATGACTCTTTGGGAAAGGTAGATGAAGACGAATGGGTGGGAGCTGGTTAACTCGCTGTATTTCCTTAGGTATGGTGACAGCGAGGTTTGGAACATTTTGTCCTCGTTCACACGTGTTGCGAGGCAAACCGTCGAGGACAGAGGGTGACTTGAGCTGATCAGTTATCTGTGTTCGAGAATCACCCCCCCTTCTTCAATCATACTATCCCCAGTATTAGCAGCCATAGTTTTGGTACAACTCACCCTCTGTGTCAAGTGGATTGCAGTAAAACTGTTCGAGTCCTTGCAAGTTGAGCGAGGTGGACATGCGAGGCATGTGTGTAGAATCAGGGAGGGCAGCGGTGTAGCTTGTTTTTGTTCAACTTGTTGCAGTCTTGTATTTATGTCCCCGATTATACCATGGAGATCAGTGTATCGGTTGTTGATCTCAGCAAACTTCTCTGTGAGCTCGCCGGCCGCACTCTGTTGCCCGTGCAATATGCGTGCAACATATCCAATATAGCTGGCTGTGAGATAGTTGGAGTAACAGTTTGTTCGAGCAGACTGACCTCCTCCACTTGCATCACTTCCTCGGCTGGTACAGGTGTTGGTTTATTCTGCAGCAAACGGTCCATCTTAGTATTCATTATATGGATTTTAGCTTTGCTTAGTATGGCTGAGTCAGTAGAATAGTCTCCACTATTTGCATCTCCCTCATTATACTGTTCTTGAGCTTGAGCGAGGTTTGCAATGAGTTCCCATCCAGCAGTGATGTTCTTGTGCATAAAATTTCCGTTGCTCACCGTGTCTAGTAGCGTCCGATACCTCGACCTGATCACTCGGTAGAAAGTAGTGAGTAAGGACTCAGTTGTGTATCCATGATGCGGACATTGGGCAACGTAGTCTTTAAATCTTTCCCATGCGTGCGGGAAACTCTTAGAGCGCTTTTGAGTGAAGTGAAAGATTGCTGTGTGTAGTTTTGTTGTGCGTGAAGGTGAGTAGAACTTGTTCAAGAATGCCTTCTTGCACTCAATGCAAGATATGATCTGAACCGGGAGGTATATGTTTCTCCCAATTTTGCGCTTTCTCTGTAAGTGAAAACGGAAACAGCCGTAGTCTGAGTGCATTGTTACTCAATCCGTCTATTTAGGTGGTGCTACACAGCCTTCCAAACTCATCAAGGTGCTCAAGTGGATCTTCGCATTGAACTCCATGAAATTTGACTCGTTGGACCAGAGCAATGAGGGCTACCCTTGATCTCAAAAGTCTGGTGCAGCACTGGTGATGAAGTGATTCCGTACTGCGGATAAGATGTCTTTGGTGCATCCGCTGCGCCTATCATTTGTGGTAGTGTCTCCTCAGGAACATTGGAGTTGTCCTGATCAGTGTACTCGTCTGCCGATGAAGTGGATATATCGAGGGCAGGGAACAAGGAGTACGAAGTTCCTTGAACTCGGGGTTAGGCAGCGAGTACAGAGGTTGAGCTTGGGTTGTTTTTGGTGCCCTCGTGTCCGGCTGTCGAGGAGTACCTGTGATGTATGCAAGGATAGAAACAACAACTTGTCAATAGGATTGGAGTTTGGTCCTTATAGATCCAAGCTGAGTGAAACACAGAGAAGTTATAATATCATTAACACACAACCTGATCCTAAGACTAGTAAACTAAAAATTGGAACAAGCAAATCCGATTTGGCAACGGTGCCAATTTGTAAAAAGATTTTTTGCTACTTCTATCAAATAAATTGAGCATGGTAGTAAGTAAATGGGAATTGTCGAACCAAATACTCAGAGATGCTTGTAATCAACCTATCTACTACTAGATCTTAGTTCAAGCAACCTACCATTCTGTCACTATGATAGCTATGATATTAAGTGAGCTTGCAAACTAGACAATAAGACAAATTACACTAGAAGACAAAATAAGATCATAATTTAAATGATCAAAACAGAGAAATGACCTAAAAACAGAGCACAACAATTGCAATAAGATAGAAATAAGATTAAAGGCATAGATCTAAAGGATAGGAAGGTTGATCGGCAATAAACTCGCCGATCCCAACTTGCCAAACTCTTTTGAGTGATCCCTAGACCAGGACAAGACCATATTAACCCGTTCTCACGGTGAAGACCCTTATCCGGATCAGATGATCCAATACGGCGCTAGCCGTGATCAAGCCAAACCAGATGCATAAAGCTAAGCCCAACTCGTCTAACAGCTAACCCACATGCTAGATCTCTCTCTGGTGGATCAAGCTATCACTCATATGGCACTCGGTCTCTGATTCCATCGGCGGTAGCCTTAGGTCACGACCCAAATCAGATCTCTCTTGATCAAGGAAAGATTAGCATTAAGCTTAGCCATGTGAGAAGAGATCGGAGTTCAGATCATGGCTAGAACGGTGAGGGAACCAACAGATTCACCTCTGATCATCTTATCCTCGAGATCCACATGGATCTACTCGCGCCTCATGGATTGAGTGCGGAGGAATAGGATAGATCTAACTTGCATAAACATAAAAAACTTAATTAAAATTATAGAAAGTAAAGATGAAGAACAATATAAACTTAAATCATAAACTTTATTAAAGCATAATCATAAAAGAGTACCTTAAACAAGCATAAAGGAAACAACAATAAAAATAAAGAGAGTTTTTCTGCTAAACATCAGATAAAAATGATAAGAGAGTGATTAGAGAGTATTTATAGGGTCATTTGGATAACCCTAATGGTCAAATCGATCTAAGTCGGTCAACCAGGAATCTTGTCCTCGGAATCCTTGCGCGAGCTTGGGCACCGAGGAGTGGTTCTTGTCTTTGTCCTCGGGGGTCGAGACTGAGTGGATGGTATGAGTGTAATCGATTTATCTTCCCTCACAGCAGATAGGTTGAGGCTGGTGACTGAAGCGTCTTTTCCTGAGCATTCAGAGCAGTCCTCGCCCTGCGATCCACGAGGTAGCAATCCGAGTTTGCACAATCTTTTTCGCCTAACAACTAATCCAATTATCCATAGCTCTAGTTTTAGTTCCTTTTTGCTTCTTTTCCTAGATAAAACTCCAAACTCCAAATGCAAATGCAAAGAAAGCAAAACAAACCTAAAAAGACCTAAGTAAATGGAAAATCTATGTACACGGATTCAAACTACCTAAAACAAGACTTTAAAACCATCAAAAATCACACACATCAACTGTGAGACTTAAATCTAAGAGTGTTGCTGGGCCAATTGGTTGGATACCCTTGATAGGTTTAA
Organism: Lepidium aucheri; assembly: GCA_900406435.1. Classification (NCBI taxonomy): domain Eukaryota; kingdom Viridiplantae; phylum Streptophyta; class Magnoliopsida; order Brassicales; family Brassicaceae; genus Lepidium; species Lepidium aucheri. The sequence continues at coordinate 17,196 of OVBA01003605.1, read as the reverse complement.
TCCATGGTTTGTTTAAGATCTGTAGTGAATTTCACTTCTATTGTTCCAAGAATGGTTGCCCAAGAGCAGGTCTTTCCCATGAAGTAGTGATACAAATCTCCCCGAGATCATCATTCTATAGTTGAGGAATGGATTGGATAGGCCTTGCAAAGGAACGGCTTGGTTTGATGTTACAGGAACTGCTTGGTTTGATGCTACAAGAACCCTGAGGACTCAATGGCAAGGTTGATGGAATCGTTGTGTCCTATCAAGAGTTGCAAAAGGACTCTTGAAATTTGGGCTCTTTCTTTGTTAGATATGACAAACTAAACAAAGATCGAGAAATCTAGATTTTAAACACTAACAAGGATGGAGTCAATGTGAACTATCAAGAGTGGTGGAAGGACTCTTGATCTTCAAGCTTTAAGTCTGTCAGGATAATGAATATTACACACGAGAGAGATATCCAAGGACAATGGATATAACCCACCATTGCTATTCCAAAAATTCAAATTTAAGTTATTATTTCTCAAAGAGGTTACACACTATTTATAGATATAAGACTAGTCTTGAAATGGTCTAGGGAATAATCAAGACATTTAATTGTCTTGGAACTAATCTAAGACTAAAGGAGAATAAATACTTTGACTAGAAAGAATACCCCTTAGTCTTCATGTGTCTCTTTGTCTTCACATGTATTTTAATCCCACAATTTCGTCACTCTTCTTGGACTTGTAATTAGCTTAAAATGGGTTTGGGTCCTTAATCAATCAAATGGGTGCTTCGGATGTGATCCATTTGCCTCATTAAAAATTTTACTTTAGAAAACCCAATGGGATAAAACTAAAGATAAGGGAAAAAGAATACAAATGCAACACATGCCCATTTGTTGATTCTTTGGCTTGAGATCATGTTTTGGGACCTAGCTGTTGAATAGTTTATCCTTGGCTACTAGTTTGTCCACAGCTTGATATTCTTGTCCTTGATGCTCTCCATTCTTATATCATACTCTCCTTCTTGAAAAAGATTTATCCTCAAATCTGCTTTTCCTGCAATCACAAAGAAAACAAATCACGAGTATCTTGCCCTAAAGAGAGAATATACTTGATTGCTTTTAAAAGGAAGAGACATTAGATTAAATTGAACAAATGTTGAGCACTAGTCCCTTCTAGCTCGTCAATTCTAAGCAACAATTTTAGTAATATTAGGCTCCAAATCATATGAATTTAAACTAAACAACCTAGTATATTCACATGATCAAGTTTTGAAATATGAAGGATCAATCTAGTTTACACAAAATCAATTTCTGAGATTGTTAGATTCAAATGATGAAATCAAAGCAAATAAATCTAAACAACCTACAATCATGTTTTTTTTTATAATTAATTTTAACAAGAAAAGAAGGTGAAGAGATGAGAAGGTAAATCAAAGAATATGAATAGACAATAAATGAGAGAGACAGAAGACTCAACTACTACAACTTAGCTCTGATACCAAATGATTCAAATCTCCCCGAAATTATCATTCTACAGTTGAGGAACGGATTGGATAGGCCTTGCAATGGAACTGCTTGGTTTGATGTTACATGAACTGTGAGGGAACAATTGCAAGGTTGATGGAATCGTTGTGAACTATCAAGAGTTGCACAAGGACTCTTGATCTTCGGGCTCTTTCTTTGTTAGATATGAAAAACTAGACAAAGATCAAGAAACCTAGATTTTAAACACTAGCAAGGATGGAATCAATGTGAACTATCAAGAGTGGCGGAACGACTCTTGATCTTCAAGCTTGAGGTCTGTCAGGATATGACACACGAGAGAGAAATCCAAAGACAATAGATATTATACACCATTGTCATTTCAAAAATTCATATTCAAGTTATTATTTTTCAAAGAGGTTACACACTATTTATAGGTACAAGACTAAACTTTAAATGGTCTAGGGAATAATCAAGACATTTAATTGTCTTGTAACTAGTCTAAGACTAAAGGAAAATAAATAAATTGACTAGAAAGAATGCTCCTTAGTCTTAATGTGTCTTTTTGTCTTCACATATCTTTTAATCCCCCAATTTTGTCACTCTTCTTGGGCTGTCCATTAAGACATGTTTTTGGATCTTTCTTAGACTTATAATTAGCTTAAAATGGGTTTGGGTCCTTAGTCAATCAAATAGGTACTTTGGATGTGATCCATTTGCCTCATTAAAAATCTTACTTTGGGAAACCCAATGGAATAAAACCAAATACAACAGAAAAAGAGTATAAATGAACACATGCCCATTTGTTGATTCTTTGGCTCGAGATCACACATTGTGACCAAACTAATTGAATAATTCATCCTTGGTTACTAGTTTGTCCACAGCTTGATGTCCTTGTCCTTGATGCTCTCCATTCATATATCAAGTATACTATGCCAGCAATGAGATCCCAAGTTTGTTATTTGGTTTGACAGGAATTCGGTGGACCTGCAGTATTTTCCAAGCAAAACTTTTGAGACTAAGGCGCTCTGATCAGTTAGTAGTCTCCTGTTGAGCTTTGCAAGTAAGGCTTCACTGAAAGTTTCTATGTCCTTAAATCCTAGTCCACCCATTTTCTTTGATTTCTTGTGATTTTTCCAAGACATCCAACATATTTTCTTCTTCTCAGAGTTTTTATCCCACCAGAACCGAGTTAACTGGGACTGAATTTGCTTGCATAGCTTCTTAGGTAAAAAAAATCAAGACATCACATATGTAGGCATTGCTGTGAGTACACTCTTGAGCATACCCATTTTTCGGCTAGGGAGAGGAATATGTTTGCCCAACTAAGAGATTTTTATTTGATTCTATCAATGACTAATGTAAATAAGTCTTTCTTTTTCCTCCCAAAAGATTTCGTAAGGCCTAGGTATTTCCTGATGCCACATTCTTTTTGGATTCCCAAGATTTCTTTGACTGCTTGTCTTGTGCTTTCCGGTGCTTGCATTGAATACCATTGAGGATTTTTGGTTGTTTATTTTTTGACCTGAGATTTTCTCATATGTTCGCAGGATTTCGTGCAACGTGTGGCAGTTTTGGGTAGAAGTTCTAGAAAAGAACATCGTGTTGTCGGTGAAAAGAATGTCATTGAGTTTCGAACTCTTCACTCCCACTTTTATTCCCTGTATCCCCACATAGGATAAAGATATAGGATAAAAGTGGGTCTTCTTGTCGTAGTCCCCTTGTAGGAAGAACCGATCCTTGAGTCTGATCATTGATTAGAAAGGAGTATGACACTATTTTTATGCATTGCATAACTCAATTGATAAAGACGCTTGGGAAAGTACTGTTGATGAGAACTTGTTTGATTAAGCACCACTCTAGCCTATCATAAGCTTTTGTCATATCTGTTTTAACTACCATGAATCCATTTTTATTTGCTCGGATCTCTTAAGATAGTGTAGAGCTTCGTGGGTAATTAGGACGTTGTCCAAAATAGATCTCCTTGAGATGAAAGTAGACTGCGATTATGCAATTAGGCTTGATAGCTGAGGCTTAATTATGTGAGTAAGGATCTTAGAAAATTATCTTATAGAGCACATTACATAGTGCTAGATGTCAGTAGTTGGCAACCTTCTTTGGATTATTTAATTTTGGAATCAGTCGTACATGAGTTTCATTGAGTTTTCTCGGCATTACACAGAATACAAAGAAAGATCTGATGTCCTTTGTTATGTTGGGACCGACTGTAATCCATTTCGTTTGGAAGAATGCTGCTGAGAAACTATCAAGACCCGGAGCTTTGTCCAGATGGATGGAGAACAAATCTTTCTTTATTTTTTGTTGTGATGGTTCCTTAGATAGCTGCCTTCCTTGTGCCTATAATAGTTTCCTTGCACTGATTCCTATTAATGTTGCTTGCAGGTTGTCTTCACGTATGGATTGAGTTGTGAAGATGTTGTGGAAATAGAGCACGATCTCTACAGTTATTTCATCCTCTGAGTAGATTGAAAGTCCTTCTTCCGTCTTGAGTATTGTAAGTCTGTTGATTACCTTTCTCCCTCTTGTGATGGCATGATATTAATTTGTTTTTTTTCTCCTGATTGCAGCCATGATTGTCTGCTTTACTATCGCCAATAGCCTTTGTCTTGTGCATAGGCTTTTCTGAGCTGTTTGTTGATTTTCTGGATTAGAGATTCTTAAGGTTTAGGTCTAAGCATTGCTTGTTCGAGATTCTTCTTTAGCTTCTTTATCTCCTTGAGACTATTATTATTCCTTTCTTTATTCCATTTTGATATGGCTGATCTGCAATTTGCGAGTCGTTTTTGGGAGGATTCATTTTCATTTTGCATCCACATTTTTTGAATTAGCTCTCCGACTTCCTTTTTATCATCCTTCAAGCACATGTCATAGCGGAAATATCACATGATCTCTTTTGATTGTTGTTTAAATAGGTTATAGGTGGTCTGTGATCTGACCCTTCAAACGAAAGGTAATGGCATCTTCCTTCTGGGAACTTCTCAGCCCAAAGGCTATTACCAGTTACTCTGTCCAGTTTACATCTGACAACATGATTGTGTCTTATACCTCTTAAGGATAGGCAGTTACCCAAGTGTATTAGATCCCATAAAACACCTTCCATCATAAAGGATCTAAAGTATACAAAGGAGCTCTCAAGTCTAGGTGGTCTTCCTACCTTCTCAGTGTTATTTACTATCTCATTAAAATCTCCTGTAAAGAACCAAGGGCTGTCTCTAACCTATGCTCTAGCTTTTAGTTTATTTCATACTTGTGCTCATTTAGGTTGTTCTGGTTCCTCGTAGATGAACATAGAAAAAGCTTTCTTTAGAAAAAAAGATTTGTGTGTCAATGATATTACCACTCTAAGACAGAATATCAATATCTGCCATTATTCCATAGGAGGATCAGTCCTCCACATCCTGGTCTAGATGGAGATACCAAGAAGTTGTTTGTGAAGCGAAGTCTTTCTAGTTTTCGCAACACCACTTCTTCCAAGTTTTTATGCGTCAAATTACCACGGGGTTCCCCAACCATTGGTAGTTCCATCTACATATGACTAAGGAAGAAGGCGCAGCGGAACGTGAAAATCCGCTTGATGAGTGTTATCCACAACTTGATGAGGTCTTCGGAAATTTGGTAAAGCAATGCTAGGACCTGCTATATTTTGGTCAAGATTCACAGGTTGATCTCTTAACTCACTTTCATCCATAATTAGTTTCCTCCGATGGGTGCTGCTCTTATGAGTAATTTTTTTTTCTTGAGTTGTGCTCCTATCAGGTAGAGGCTGAGAAGCAACTTATTTGGCTCTGGTGGGCGCTCAAGTTTCCTCTTTAGAGCTTGAGGTTCTGCTGGTATTCCATCTGCTGGTTTAGGGCTTTTTGGCCTAGTCTTGCAGTTACAGGGATTCAAGGTTGGGACAGTTCTGGGATATAGAGTTCTTGTGACTGAGTCACTAGGGATTTTGTAATATGGTTAGTCTGAGCCATGTGGACAGCTGTTTGTTTAAATTCTCTGTTTTCCTTTGGCGTGTTTAACCTTTCTCTTCTAACATCACTCTCATTAGGATCCACACATGTTGTGTATTGTACCATGGTGTGCTCTAGCTCTTCCCTTGCTTTTTCCAGCGGGTTGAATGTAGGGTTGTATCCTATTACCTCATGCTTTATACGTTCTAGTGGAGGTAAGCGAGTTCATTACTTGAGAGGGAACATTGTGCAGCTGTATGGTTCAGCTATTGCCTGAGATCAATGTTACCATCAGCAAAATATTTATGTTCAACATTCTGATTGCTTGAGTTGAGGTTTATGATGAGTTTTATAATCAGGTTTTTCTTCTAATTTTTTATTGAGAATGCTGGATTATATTTTCTTGATCGATTGCAGATTTGCTCTAACTTCTAATTTTGGTAACTCTAATAATAAGTAAAAACCAAGACTAATTTATTATTTTCTTTTTGTCAAAAATTAGATCAAAATTACTTATCTATAACTCAAATATACCTTCTAAAATCCCAAATAATATCCGACAAGTTTTTGTATTTGAGTGTGTTTTGTAGTGATTGTTTAGTTGGGACATGGTAAAAAACATACCAACCTTTACAATTTTTCCAAATTAAATAAAAAGTTTGACTTGGGACAAATAAAATCATTGACAAAACCAACTTGTGTATGAATATAGTAAATGTTAACAAATTCTGTTTTCGAAAAGTTTCAAGCATTTACGAATTTTCCAAATTAAATACCAACTATAAGATTATATCAAGATTTATTAAGAAGAATACATTATCAGCTTTGTTTAATTTTTTCAATGTCTAGGGCTTTTCTTTATTTTTATTGTTATTCAAGGAAAGTCAAAATCTTGAAACAGAATCATTTATGTGAAGTCCATCTGTCTGTTATGGGTAACCCTCTAATCCTTATTTCCAATCACATTGAACTGTAAGTGGTTTTGGTGCACTCTAAGTTGCTCTGTTTTAGTGAAATCCTTATCATCTTCTTTTTTGTCACATTTTCTTCTTTTTGCCAACCTTTTGTTGATCTTGATTGACTGCTTGTTCTGTAGACTCAGGTTTAGGCATCAGAACTAGTACATACTTCTTTACTTCATCAAGCACAACATTGATTGACTCCATGACCGTCTTTGAACATTTGTTGTACACCATAAATGTCATAATATTAGTATCATACCCTAGAAAATACCTTCACCACTTCATGCATAAAACATTTCCAAATGATCCTTGTCGTTCACTATGTAGCACGTACATCCAAATACTCTAAAGTAACTCAGGTTGGGTGTTTTTCTCTTCCATATTTCATAAAGGGTCATCCTTGTACCATGCTTCACGTAGACCCTATTTAATATATAGTACGCGGTGTTGACTGCTTCAGCCAAGAACCTGGTAGGAATGTCATTCTCATGCAACATAACACGAGCCATGTCTAGAAGCGTTTGATTCTTGTTGTACAACCCGGTTATAGTGTGGAGTCCTTGGAGCAGAGGATGACGAATCCGTTGTGCTTGACAAAACTTATCAAAGTTCTCATTCTGGCATTCTCGTCCATGATCACTCTTGATTTGCATAATGCTACCTTTCTCAGTTCGCAGTTGTAACGCCAAGATCTTGAAACTCTTGAATTATCAGACTTGTCTTTTAGAAGCCTAACCCATGTAAACATTGAGAAGTCATCCACCAGGCCAAAATATGTCGTTTGTCAGTGAAAATTTCTGTTTGAACTGGTCCCATAAGTATCATATGAACCAGTTCGAGAGTCTTCTTTGTGGTTGTTTTCTGCTACTCTCTTATGTTGAATCTTAATCTGTTTTCTTTTGTTGCATCTATTACATATAGTTATGTCATTTTCTTTGATGTTTAGAATACCTCTGACTATCTCAGGATTAACAAGCTTTGTTAGATTCAATATAAGATTAATTAGAAGAACCAAGCTAGATGATAAAATTATCAAATAAAGGAAGAACAAAAGAGGAATTAACAATGACGGCTTGATTCATTAATTACCTCTATAAATTAATACAGTTTCCGAATTATAAATTAAGTTTTTGCTTTAACTAATAATTATTATGAACTAATAAAAAATTGTAATTTTAATCTAGTTCTAACATTAATAATTCATAAAGGATTTATGTAATTTGATTCTTTGTTACCTAAGAGGTCGGAAAAAAACATGAACTTAATGCTTTACCTATATATATATATATATATATATATATATATATATATCAATCTGACTATACATAAATCACAATTCATAATTTTATTAATTGAACTTGTTTCTCAAACTAGCCATGACTAATTAAATAATCATTTTTTATGTGACTTTTGACCATTATATCAATTACCAACTGGCAGAAAGTGAAATTCGTTTTGATGTTGAATTCATAATTTTCTCACCAATTGGTATCCTATAATAGAGATATACTTTTCCACAGTCAATGAATTCATCTAGGAAGACCAAAATTCTACAAATAGACTAAATTGATATGAAATCTTTATCAATGATTATGGACTACATACCTTGGAACTAGTGTTATTGCTTTTGGACGTGGTTTCCTGCATTAAAACAATGACAAAACTGATTTCTCTAGAGTTCACCGGAGTTTTCAAGTTGGGGATTGATATTTGTATATATTATGCTGATCTTTATTGTCATTTGGCATCATAATCATTCATTTAAGTTGTATTTAGATTTATTCTAGATAATATTGTGTAAAATCCATGCATTAGAATTTTTAGATCTTGCATTTGCATATTTGGTTATTTCTGAGTCATTTTAGGTGAATTGGAGCTAAACTTGGATGATTGGATGATGAGGACATCAAGCCGGTTGAACCAAGTAGACCAATGACAAGAGATAGAGCACGCAAGCTTAGAGAGCAATTAGGAGAAGCTATAGCTGACGTCTTGAGCAAGGAAGATGATGCTCCTTCACCGGACCGACCAAAGATCGACAAGAGCCATATTGAAGTCCTTTCAAGAATTGTGGAGAAGGCCAAGAACTCAAACCAAGACCAAGCCACACGTCAAGAGGAGAACCAATACATTCAAGACATTCAAGAAGCTGATCAAGAGGGCCAAGAACCGTTAAGACTTGAGCTGCAAGTAACCAACAAGGCTTGGCCTTTCTTTCGGTCTAACAAGGTATGTTTTGTGTTCAATATAAATGTTTTTGCAGGTCCACCAAGCTCAATGGCTCCAGCCTCTTAAAATAAAGAGTCTTAGAGTCCATAGGCTTTTTATTTTCGTTTAATAAGTGGGCTAAGGCTTCAGCTTGTGAAGCAAGGCCACAACCGAACTCTAGTTAGTTGTTTTTTCATTTTGTTTCTTGTTTGCTTGTTAATGGGCTGAGACCCGTCTTTTATTTGTTTCTTTTGTTTTGAGTCGGCCTTAAGGCTAGCTGATAGGACCCTTATATAAGGTCCCTTTGCAGCCGTGTAATTTTTCACTTTGATTATCAATAAAGATCAAATTTTCTTCTACAAGAAAACGTAGCCGTTAGAGAGCTTAGCTGCTTGTCTAGAGATTTAAACCACACTAAGAGATCTTGAGAGGATTCCCCTTGATCAAGAGTGCGTTTGAGTGTATCAAGAAGCCTGCCATTCTTCTTGTGGATCACTCTTCAATCCACCTACTTCCGCCGCACATCATCTTCTTATCAAAGGAAGTATACACGGTTTCCTTTGGTTATGATACATTCTCAACAACCTTAGAGAAGCACCTTGAGGCGTGTATCATTTTGGTATCAGAGCTAAAGGTTTCCGAAAAGGTTGTATCTATCCTTTCTTTCGTTTTTATCTCATTTTTATTACAATATTTGCTTCACCGTTATCAAATAGGTTGTTAGTTGAGTTTTCTGATTTGTTTGAGCTTTTGTTAGCTTAGATCCGAGTTAGAACTTGTTTGTGACGGCTAGGGTTCTTAGTTTTCAATCGTAGAAGACAAAGAAATTGGTTGTTTGATATCTAAACTCGTCTAGGGTGCAGAGAATTGTGTTGTTTTCTTAAGTTGTTCTTTCCATTTTTGTGTTTTCCTCTTTCTCACGTTTTTTTACATTTTTCTTACAAAAAAAAGAAAAGTTAACTACTCTTATTTCTTTGTTTGTAGACGACATGGAAGGCAATGGAAGTGCACCAAACCTAGCCAAGACGCTTGCACAAATCCATCTTCAACTTCAAGCCCTTACCACCCGTATGGACCGTCTTACCACCCGTTCGGGCAACACGCGTGCGTCTAAGCACACCAATGATGAAGATAGTGATTCAATCCTTGAAGTCAAACTTGAACCAGACCCGGATGACCCTCCAAGACAACGAGCTAACCCAACCCGTGAACCACAACATTGTGGCTGAGAACAAGAGGATCCGGTACATGGGGGTATTGATCAAAAACTTACCGCACCAACGTTTGCCGAGAAGGTGGATCCGGAAGCTTACCTTGATTGAGAGAAGCGAATGGAATATATATATTTGAGTGTTATCACTATGCTGATGAAAAGAGAGTGAGCTTTGCTGCTGCTCAACTCACGGACAACTCCTTGTCATGGTGGGATCGTGACATGGCCGAACGTAGATGCCATCACTACAACCAGGTCACCACTTGGGAAGAGATTTTTAATTTGAAAAAAGGTATGTGCCTTCTTATTTTAATAGAGACTTACAAAAAAGGTTTCGTAAGTTGGTGCAGGGAAATAGGTCCGTGGAGGAATACTTTGAAGAGTTTGAAAGCTTGAAGAATCGGCTAGAAACCGAAGAACCGGAGGAGACTATTATGGCTCAGTTTTTGGATCGTCTACAAGACCGAATAGCAAGAAAAGTGGAGAGGCAGCTATATCATGAGTTGAGAGAGTTGCTGCACTTTCCCATAAAAGCTGAGCAGCACATCAAGAGAAAGACGGCTGCATCTAACCGCACCAAAAACAACAACTCTTTGACCACACCCGCCACTAGACCACAAGACAAAGGCAAAGCTATTGAGCAAGATAATCGTTACAAGAAAGCTGAACAAGAATCAGCTAAGAGTCAAAGACCTGAGGTTAGTAAAGTTTCAAATGCTACTAGAACTTGCGACATTGTGTGTTTCAAGTGTCAAGATCGCGGACATATGGCAAGATAGTGTCCAAACCAATCTCTTAGGTATTTTCTCTAGAGGAGCACTTAAGCATTATAGGAGAGCTTTGGACATACCTAGCTATGGGAGTTTTGCTAGTTTGACTACGGTTAATGGGGAGCAATTGATAGAGAATCTTGCTAAAAGTGAAGCTTGATATGGAGGAGACTATGATAGGAACATGAGGGATTCAGATTTGAAGAAGCAAAAGTATAAGAAGCTCAATGACAAGATCCATAAGTTGAGTAAGATCTTTCTTGTGAGTCAAAAACCGTTGAACTTTTTTGGAGGGGTTGAAGGGGTTCAACAAGGAAGTCAAGAATTGGTCTATGATGGTAGTGATAGAGTGAAAGAAGAAGTGATCTTCTTGGGCAATCAAAACAACTACAAAGAGGGTTATCAAAATCGTCCATTCAATCCAAACTATAGGAACAATAACCTTTGCTATAGAAGCAACAATGTAGAGAATCCCCAAGATCAATACTATCCACCAAGGGCACCTCAAGGAAACCCTTTTTAACCAAGACCCTATTGGAACCCTCCTCAAGCTCAAAACAATCAATGGTTTTATGAAGGTGGAGCTTCATCTAATCAACAAAACATGTATTCGTTTGGGCCAAAGACTCCAACTTTAGGGCAACAAAGAGTTGACAACTACTCACGTCCTCCAATTAGTGAAGAAGTTGACATGAGAGCTATGTTGAAGCAAATTGTTGAGGGACAAGTCAAAGGACAACAAGAGATCAATAAAAGGTTGGACAAGATTGAGAGTAAGTTTGACCTTCACTACAATGAGTCTCAAGCTAAATTTGGTAAAATCTACTCTCTCATTTGAAGACTCTTGACAATCAAGTTTCTCAAATAGCATCTACAAAATATAACATACTTAGCAATGAAAATATGCTATTATATGTCTTACATAGTGTTATCACTAATGCTATGTTATCAGCAGCTATGGTAGATTTTTGACCTACAATGGCGTTTTTTAAGGAAGCTATAGTAGGTCATATATTATAGCTTTTTTAATCTGATATTATTATTGCCTTTACAATAAGATAACTACAATTTAGTTTTAGTGCTATTATAGTAGACACTATCATAGCAAATTTTAAATGTCGTATTTGTTTATTTTTTAATTCTATGACATCATATGTAATAACTGAGTTTAGTGCTATACTTTAAATGCATAATGTTTTTAGTTTGCTATTAAAGTTTTTTACACAATTCTATAATCTGTACTATTGGCATTACCTCTTTATAGAGTTCTACTTGTCTTATATTGCATAAGTCCAGAAAAGCAAATTCATTCAACATAAGTTCTTAATCATACATTATCAAGACAATCTGATTCCAAAAGTACATAAACTTAGCCACAACATAGGAGTCTCAATTACAAACTAAATTCAGTCTACCTAACAAAATAAGACTGAATTAATCTTACATTTAGTTCTTTTAAAGTAGCTTAGTCAAGTTTTCTAAACTATATAAGCTGGACCTTGGTTCTTTCATTCCCTGCAAAAGACAAGTTTTTAGTATGTTAGGTGCCTAAAACTTGCTCATATGTAAATTCAAAGAACAACTAACAACAAAATATCACTTACCCCGTTACCTTTACTTCAAACTATTGCCTCTAAGTTATCTAGAGGCCATGAAATTGTACAACCTATTGCATCTATCATGTACTCAATCTCATCAGATGGCCTCCAAACAGCAGCTTCATCTATATTCACTACATCCACCCAAACTCTAGCTGCATTGTAACCCAAAGGAACACAATGGACTGTTGTACTTGGGTCAGTTGATGCTACACGTCCTTCAGCAACAACTTGCTTCTTTCCACCAATGTCCATTAACTTGCATTTTTGGTTAACCATGACAGCTCCAGCTCCATGTTTGCGCTGTCAAAGGGTTTAGTTAATAACTAATATATGTAAACAGAAATATGGTAGTAGTAATATTAACAACATTAGATCTAAAAACTTACCAGAGATCTTCTTGTAAGAGACTGTGCAACTCTTTTCTTAATAGGTGACTTTACAGCTCTGGTTCTTTCTTTCTCACCATTAGATTTAGAAGCTGTAGCTGCAGTAGGCGTTGTCGTTGGTGCTGGAATAGAGGCTGCTGGAACTATCTCAGAAGGAGTGTTCGGTACTTTTGCTGCAGCTGTTGGACGTGTCATTTCTGAGGTGTCTTCGAAAACGGCTTTTACTACAGGCCATGCCACAAAGGACTCTACGCAGTCATTAAGATATGTTACATCCATTGTCAGTCTCCAAATGAATTATTCAGGTATATGAACCACATCAACGAACACTTTAACTGCTGCAGGTCCGAGTGGTAGTCCATTAACCAAAGCTTTTTGCTCTTGCGTCTGCCAACGTCTTTCTGCAACAATGACATCATCGTTTGAGAAATCTAGTAATTTACAACGTCCCTATGAAAACATATAGAATTAGTTAGTTGATTATGTTATTTTACAAATATATATTTGATACTACAAATAGTCAGATTACTAACCAGGTGTGTAACGTCTTCTGCCTGGAGCCCTTGCTCAAGATTAATACATTTGGAAGAAGGCCAAGCAATCATTTGTCCAACAGCTTCCTTAATTGTGGACATCTAATGAGCAGGTCTCCAAAGGAAAGCATCTAGTACATTACTAGTTTCAACTAAAACTTTGACATCCATGGGTCCTAAGCGACTCCGATTCACTATATCATTAGGATCTTCCAATATGATACAACCCTTAGCAACAACCACTACCACACCAATCAATCAACTCACACTTTGGTTGTGATCGTTTGTTTACACTCTACAAAATTTGAAAACAAAAATTTAAAGGCAGACACCTAGTTTAAAAATAACAACCATGAATTACAATGTGCAACTATCAGGTTTGATACTAATAATGCATACACAAATCACTTACTCTAGCAGCAGAGTTCTCCCAAATTTCAAGTTCGTTTCTCTGTCACATAATGTTATCAAGTTTATCAAACAACAGTAATAGTTCCAAATAATTCAGAAAAGACATATACATATATTCATGGAGTTTATCAAATGCATTTATCAAATACCTGATTTTTCATTCGTGTGAGTTCATCTTCTAATTCTGTGACTTTCTTTTCTAAACTGACTTGATTCTCTATCATTGCGTCCATGTACTTGTTCTTAACTTGGAAACATTGCAACTTTGTCTTTGTCATGTTTCTTACAAGTGCTCTCATACGACCACGATTATCAGGGCCCATCAGTTTGTTTGGAGTGTCTTGAGCTTCATAAGTTGATGTAGAAGAATTGCCTTTACATTCAATCTTAGCCGCCATTTGCTGTTAAGAAAATGCAATGTCAATTCTAGGTACTTATAAGCAAAAACTCTTAAATACATTTGACCCGCAAACCATAACTTATAATCTTCGCAGCAGCATTTGTATTCACTGCTGTCCCATCTTTTCTTGTTCGAGACTTGACCCACATCTTTAGTCTGGAAATTCTGATGGATCTCCACCGCTATTTTTCTAAAGAGTACATATAGAAACGACTGAATTTGTTTATATTAAAGACATTATCTTCAGCATTATTGTATCATGCATAACTACTAACCATCTCCTCAACTAGTCTAGCCATTCCCTTCCGACTGCAAGTGTGAGGAATCTGTTTTCTCCTCCTTTCTTTATAGTTGTCACTCAACACCAACAAGAATTAATGTTATCAGAAAGTAACATATGGATCATGTACCAATATATAATCATTTTAATGTATTAAGTACCTTTAATTCTGCACTTGTGTTAAGCTTCACAAACTTACGCCAATCAAAAGGAGATATGTTCTTTGGTCGCAAATTCATCCTTTCTTGGGTATTATTTTCTTCATTAATGTCAGCCACTAAGCACGTTTTACAGCTCCTCCATAAGGCCCCCATTTGCTTAAGAACAGAAACCTTTTAGTACTCCTCGTTTAGTTCAAACCTAGCCTGAAAACATTTGTAAATCCATTCAGTTCTGGTTTTGTTTTAAGTTCAAACCTAGCCTGAAAACAAAACCAGCCAACTGTTAAGAGTAAATAATATTATTACCTAGACCGATTTCCATAAAAGTGTCTTAAGTTCTTCACCTATCTTGTTCCATCTATCTACACTGTATGGAGGGTGTTCACGTACCAATGGGCCTAGGTATGAAGACAGTTCCACTGACCCGGGACCATATGGTTCTACCATAACATTGAAGTCAACTCGTACCCTGTAACTTGGATCCTTTGCAAAATCTTTCATCCTCGTTGGTCCACGTTGTCTCTTTGTTTTGTTGCATTCACATTATCCTTAGGTTCAGACAACTGAAGTTCACCTAAAGGTTCTTCCTCATCATATTCTATAGAAGTTGCACCCTTCTCAGCATGTTCAGCAGCAGCTCCACATCCCTCATCATGTTGAACAACAACTGTACCTTCCTAATCATGTTCTGCAGCAACTCCGCCTCTCTCTGTTGTACCTATGTCTTGAGCATCCTCGTAGTGCTTACTTACTAAATCTGGTGTATCTACTTGTCTTTGGTCACCTGCTGGTTTTTCTTTGCCTGCCTTCTTAGCTGGTCTTCTTCTTTTCTTCTTAGGTCCCATCGTCAGCTTCCTAATACAAAAAAAGGTCGAGAATATTAGTCACAAATTACCAAATCAATGAGATAAGTTAGTCACAAATGAGACTAATATACTAAGAAATCTCTGAATATATAAAAATAAACTCAAACTAGAATAAATAGAATAGATTGATGCCTTAAATAACTTATAGAGATGTTGACAACAATTTCATAAATCGAGATAACTCTCTATGTTTCATGCCTTAAAGAACTTATCTATTACTCTCGAGATTACTCTTAATTATTAACTACGTAAATCCCTTCACAATGAGTTCTTGCTTTTTCTGCCTCATCCATATCATTATCGGATTCAATATCGACATCAACGCTTGACACTAATTGACAGCAGTCAGCAAATCCAACTTCTGATTCTCTGTCACTGTATCTTCTCGAAGAACTTCTGACAACCACATGCCAACACGAAGACTCATCTTCTCTTATATAGAAAACTTGCTTTGCTTGAGTAGCCAAAATATAAGGATCCTTTGCGAAAGACACTTAGCTATTCTTCAGATTGACTAAAGTGAAACCATTTTGAATCTTGACTCCATTTCCCAATACTGCCCAATCACAACGGTATAGGGGAACATAAAAACATTATAGTCAAGCAACATAATATCTGTTATTTGACCATAGTATGAAACCAGATCAACAACTTGTGCTTTGTCATTTGCACTAGACCTACATACAGCTGTAGCTTCATAATAAACTCCACTGTTCTGTGTCTTTCTATCTACTGATTTTGTGTGGTATCGTTCGTCATTAACTACATAACCAGTGTAAGACCGTGTAGAACTATGTGGACCATACACCAACCATTTAAGTATGTCTTCATGTGCATTTGAGTCAATAGAAATCTATGAAATGTAAATAAGCAACTGTCATTTTACAAAACTCTGTGCAAATAAGCAACTATCATTTTACAAAACTCCGTATTAGAATAATTTGCCTTTGTTTTTAACCAAGAGGCAAAATTCTGAGTATGAGTACTCCACAAGGCTGATGCATCACGTTTACATCTTGCATTAGAGTCTTGTAAAACCTGTAAATGTTCACTACAAGAAAGCAACAATAAAACAATAAAATCATTGATTGTCACAGTATATGAAATAAAAATGACTCATATTTCTAAATGTACTAAAATTTTTAAACAGATTTACTTAACAAAAGGTTCAACGGCTGCCATGTTCTAAATAACAGCGAGATGTGCTATTTTGAGCTCCGACTCTATAAGAACGATGTTCGTGCTTCCTGATATAGGATGCCCACCTAATATAGTATTATTCTCATACTCGGGATTTCATATCAGTTTTTCTTGCACATTTGAAGACTTTTTCAGAAACACATTACAGAACTGAATACACTCTTCTGCAAGATAGCACTTAGCTATACAACTTTCTGCTCTAGCAGGATTTCTGAGATAGTTTTTTAGAACTTTCATATACCTTTTAAATGGGTACATCCATCTAAACTGAACTGGTCCTCCTAGTCTTGCTTCCATGCCTAAGTGTACTGTAAAATGCACCATAATATTAAAGAAACTAGGAGGGAAATATCTTTCAAGCATGCAGATAGTTTCAACAATCTCCTTCTCCATTACTATTAGCTGTTCTCTATCAATAACTCGCTGACACAGTTTATTGAAAAAGGTACACAAGCGTACAATAGCTACCCTAGTACCTTTGGGTAACAAACCTCTAAGTGCAATCGGAAGAAGGAGCTGCATTAGTACATTATAGTCTTGTGATTTCAGACCTGAGACCTTACAGTCATGTAATGGTACTCCTCTAGATATGTTTGAACAATATCCATCTGGGCCCTTGAAGTCAAATAATCTTTTGCAGAAAACTTTCTTCTCTGTTTTAGATAAAGACCATGGTGCTACAGGTAAAAAAGTTCTTTTTCCTTGCGTTTCAGGATGCAGATCCTTCCTAATGCCTAGTTCCTCTAGATCTTTCCAAGCTTGAAGACCGTCTTTAGACTTACCA
>OVBA01003604.1:0-27230 GCA_900406435.1 Lepidium aucheri | reverse complement strand
TTGCTCATCTCCATCGTCATCACTATGAGATAACGGTTCGGGAAATTTGTCTTCACACCATATATCATCTCCGCTATCATTATCACTCACATCCCTATCCTCTATTACCTCGTTTTCGACCTCATCATCTAAGTCCTCCAAGTTTTCTTGCTCTTCATCTTCGGCAATCGCAAAGTGCTCTTCATCCTCCAAGTTTTCTTGCTCTNTTGCTCTCTGTCTCGTGCTTTAATTTCTTCTTCAATTTCTTGCTGACGGAGGCGCTTTGACCGTCGCAGAACCGGTGAAGCTCCTTCATTCGCTTCTACGGTTGACGCCTCAACTCTCCGAGCTTCGACTGCATTCAACGGTTCATCTGACCTTTGCCGACTCTTTTTAGCAACAGGAAACCGCATCTTAGGCATTCTCTGCTGTGATTTGATGAGAGAACGATTGAAAGAGAGAATTGGAGAAGAGAGAATTAGGGATTTAGGTTTTCTGATTTGGGGATTTACTCGCGACTTAATATTTTGTAAGCGACATTGTTTTGTATTTAACGATCCGTTAATGTGCAATTAACACCGTAACCGAGGAATTAACAATAAACTTTTAGTGTCCTGGTCAACGAAAAGACCAAGATTAAAATAACAAGTTATAAGGTCATGCTTTATTTGTCCTACTTTTGCAAGTTAGAGGATTTTTTTGACATTTTTCTCAGTATCAAACTATGTTTGTTGCCTATTCCACGAAATTCTTAATTTGATCATAGCATTACCATGCTTAATAATACATTGGAGTTATAAAAAACTTTAATAATCAGCGAATCTGAATTTTCTGACCAATCAAAGTGGTCTGTCATCTAAGCTTCACATTTTGATTTTCCCAAAAAGAATGCAGAGAATCAGGATATGAAGAAAATCCAATTAATACTCCTTTCAAAATTGATGAATGTTTTAAGATTTTTCCCTATATATGAAAACGACTTTTTAATCACATTTATCATTTTAAATATAAGGAAAAAAATAGTCAAGAAGCAGGTGGCCCAGTTGGCTTACCCCTGATCTAGTTTGGTATTAGGCGGGGGTTCAAATCCTGCCAGTTCTAGTGGAAACAATTAAGCAATTGATCGGGCCTTTGTCGATCCCATTATTAAAATGAATGAGTAAGATTGACAAAAAAAATATAAAGAAAAAAATAAATAAGAAAAGATATATATGGCAAAACAAAAAATATTTAAGCTAATTTTGATTAAAAAAATTGTTCTCTTCACTCTCTTTCTCTCTCTCCAAAGCCATTATCGCAAGTTGATAACTACCGTGAATTTCCCTGGTTACAGGCGGTTGGATCTGGGTTAATAATCGTTTATCAAGGGCTATATATCTCTGGTGTTGATTGCATCGATGATATTCGTAATCTCTATCTTCTATTTTGACTCAAATTACCAACAACGTCTAATTTTGTTCGTAAGATGCAATCGATCACACTTGATGTTGAGAAAACGGTGATACCCCTCTCTCTCACCGATTGCCTTGAAGTCGCCGGTGCGAATGCACACAGGCTTGTCGTCTGGTCTGTTAATCGGAGGAAGCAGAATCTCTAAGCTATGCAATTGGCTTTTCCTCGCCTTTGGGTAGTGGTGATGAAGTGTCTGGCAGGATTATGGACATTCAAATTATCCAATTCGTTTTCCCAAATGAAGAGACTCTCAACTCTGTGTTGCGAAGGGCTCCATGGGCTTTGGTGGTTAAGAAATGGCACTCAAATCAAACCAAAGATGACTTGACAAGCATTCTGTCCTAGGTTAGCGACATACTTTTTCACTTTCTCACCAAGCGAATGCTCACGATCATTGGCCAAAGTGTCAGATATTTCATCAAAACCGACTTCAATACAAAGGGATCTACCCGTGTTGACTATTTTTGGGTTCGACTGCTTATCAATATTGATGAAGGTCTCATGTTTAAACGTCAATTTGTCTTCAGAAAAACGAAAGGCTGAAGGTGATGGTGCCTCTTTGTCACATCGCCCAAAAATCACCGCTACACGGTGTGGCCTCTGCCAAAGGTTATCCCGCGATGACATTCGCGAGATGTACTCCAAGTTGATGACGTGTTGCTCCAAATTTGCTGAAGACGCACGTGAGTATGATGTTTTTGATGATGTGGGTGAGAACGTTCCAATGCAACCAAGTGGTGGTGACAACAACACAAGTGACAGTACGGTGGACCATAAGTCACCAGAGTGTCCATGAATACAAACTTTTAGAATTGCCATAGCTTGAAGGGGTCCTCGGTAGTCCGACGCCTAAAGGGGATAGTTAGTCGCTATTCTCCTGACATACTCTTTCTCATAGAGACTAAAAATGTTGATGATGTGGTACGTGATGTGGCTACACAGTTGAATTATCCAAATGTTACTTGTGTGTCGCTTAGGGGTAGAGGGGTAGTTTAGCTTTGTTGTGGTCTAATACAGTGTCTGTAAGCTTTATTTCTCAAGGGGAAAGACTCATTGATTATGTGATAAAATAAGATTTCCTACTACATGTCTTTTGTGTACGGACACCCCATTAGACAACTACACCATTTGCTATGGGAACAACTTGAGCGTATAAGTACTACAACAAATGGTCTAATACACTGTCTGTAAGCTTTATTTCTCAAGGGGAAAGACTCATTGATTATATGATAAATAGAAATAAGATTTCCTACTACATGTCTTTTGTGTATGGACACCACATTAAACAACTTTGCCATTTGCTATTCCCCTGACATACTCTTTCTTGTGGAGACTAAAAACGTTGACGATGTGGTACGTGATGTGGCTACACAGTTGAATTATCTAAATGTTACTTGTGTGTCGCTTAGGGGTAGAGGGGTAGTTTAGCTTTGTTGTGGTCTAATATAGTGTCTGTAAGCTTTATTTCTCAAGGAAAAAGACTCATTGATTATATGATGAATAAAAATAAGATTTTCTACTACATGTCTTTTGTGTACGGACACCCCATTAGACAACTTTGCCATTTGGTATGGGAACAACTTGAGCGTATAAGTACTACAGGAACTGGTCCTTGGATCATATGTGGTGACTTCAATGAAATTCTGCACCTAAATGAGAAAGTAGGTGATCCTCCGCATGGGGCTTGGACTTTCTCTTGTTTTCAAGATAGGTGCGGTCTTGTCATATGACTGATCTTATGTATTCTGGTAATATCTTAACTTGGTGTGGCCAGCGACATGGCCATACGGTTAGATGTTGGCTTGATCGTGTGTTTGTCAATAATGAGTAGTGACTATCCTAGTTCAAAAGTGAGTATCTTGACTTGGTGGAATGGATCATAGGCTAACAATAATATATGTTCGGAAGTGTTATGATCGTGGGAAGAAATTGTTTTACTATGATTCTAGACATGGTAAGAACCTATCAAGATTATTTTTGGGAAAACATTTCAATTCCTAATTTCCGTGGAGCCTAAGAACATTTTCAAATACGAAGACACTTTCAAGATTTCTACGATTTGGTCTATGAACAATTTGGTTGAACAAATGAAAACAGAAGCATTTGATCACCCATCGAGGTATAGGTGACCAGTTAATTCTCAATTATTTACTTAACATTTCTTTATTGCATATTTTTGAACTACACTTGCACATGTTCTTAACGACTCTATTGTTTATTGTACTACAACATGTTTGTATGCTAACTAATAGTACCAAATTTTGTGATGCAACAATGTCTAACTCGACTACACCAATTTCTAAGCAGAAGAAATCAGATGTGCAGTACCTGGATGATCAGTTGTCTAACAACAACAAAACAATGTAACACAATCCTAGGTCTACACATGAAAAATGATGGAGATGACAATAAAGATTGTGCAAGTAAGATTAAGGGTCTCTATGGTGAAGAATTTCTAAAGATTATCAAGAAAGAAAGTAAAGGAAATGCAAAGAACAAGAAACTTAAGTTCGATCCAACTAAGGTCAAACAAGAGATGATCGACTTAGTTTATAGTAAGTTAAACATTTTCTTTTATGTTTTTAGTTTATCTAGATATTCAAGTGCTTTTAAATTTGCTTCCTTCTTTAATTTAACTACTTTTACTTTATAGTCTAAATATGATTTGGCTTATATATGACATTAAACTATAAGTATTAGTATTCATAGTATAAGTTTACTTACATGTTATATGATTTTAAGTCCCATTAGCTTTCCATGTCTGAATTTACTAAACAATATTTCGATTTATCTTCTATTTACTCCTGCAAAAACAGTAAAGAGCAGAACCATTTATTGAATTTGGCACAAAAACGATAGTGATACTTGTAACTTATATTTTGAATTTTCCACAAGAAAATGTCTACTAATCTTTTCTGGTAAGTATGACACTAAAAGGTCTTAGGTTTTTCATTGTTTAAACTTGCAGACATAGGTCACTCATATTTAAATGCATTTATACACAAATTATTTAAACAAGATAGGGGATAAAAACATATGATAAGTTTTATGGTAATTATAAACAACAGAAATAAACTTTTGAAATTGAAAGATTGTAACATGTCAATAAATATGATTCCATCTAAACACCTAATGTTGCTTTATCAATGGTAATCCACTATTATAAAATGTAATTTAGAGTTAACCTATGTTTGCAAGTTTTTGTAAATCTAATTACTAATTGATTGTTGGGGAAAGGAATATGTTAAAGACAGACAAAGTGATGGAAGATCCAAGATGAACACATCAAACTATTAAATTAAAAGAATATACTTCTACCTCTTTGCATTTTTCAGACCAACAATAGCTACAAAGTTAAGTAGCATATCGTCCTGTCGACAACACATCCAAAGACCTCGATCAACTGGAAAAAGAAATTGAATCTTTGAAGAAAGTAATACATCTGATAGCATCTGTTTGCGTAATGATGATTTGTAAATCTAAAAAATGATCATATAAAGTTGGTATTACCTCTTCTTAGGTTACACAACAATGAAATATAATAAGCTGAATATCAGCTTATTACAATGTCGATAGCTTCAATAACCTTGATCAAGGAATAACAGATGAACAAAACAAACGACAAAATCAATTCAGAATAAAAAACATCGTTAAATCAGTAGTAGAGGAAAACTTTGTTAAATTCTGAAATCAAAAGCTCACTTACAAATATAATCAGATTGACAGGATTAAGTAATAGAGATAGTCTGGTCTGTTGTCTGATAAGTAGAAATTACAGAGATCTTGAGTCTCACCATAAGTGATTTGGGTTTGTAAACGTCTATATGGGAAGATTTCTTGATGAATCATGAATCTCGGTTTATTTTTGTTTATCAGTTATAGGTAATATTTTGTGGGGCTGGCTGAAATATTTAGTTTAGAGAATCTGTAAGTTATTTAATCCATGAGCCTATTAGCCTCATTTAGTTGTATTGGGTCTTTAAATTAAGTTGTAACTGCTTAATTTATTCTTATATCTTGATTTTGTATGCAATTTTTTTCATTCATATTACAACTTACAAGACAATATATTTTTATATTTCGATCTTTCATACTGTTATTTTAATGCTGAACCCTTTGTTTTTCAAAACCTTACTACATTTTAACTTGCATTACTAAATCAATTTAAATGAAACACATTTCTTAAAAAACCAAAGAATTACATCTCTTATTCTTATAAAATCACCAAACCCAAATAATCTAAAAATCTCTTCATTAATTTTCCTAAGGTAATAATTTTCACTCCCACAATCTATTCTAAGATTGAGCATACATACGAAGAGTTAAAAACAAATATGTGATTCTGTTATAAACAAAATATATACAAGTAATCCATAAATTAAAATTTTGATACGGGATCAAAACCATCAAAAAAGTAAAAAGCAATTCATATATTAAAAAAATATATTAACCCATATTATATTGGCCAATTTTAATTTTTGTTATTTTAGAGGTCATACACACAAATATACTAAAATATGCTTATAAAAAATTAAAAGTTTATAGGTATAAAAGAGATATGTTTATGTGTAGATATGATTTTGTTTTTTGTTTTGTTTTTTGTTTTGTTTTTGTGTTTCAACATCCAAACTATAAACATGTTATGTTTTAAATTGTTTTTCTCAAATGTATTATTTATTTACCAAAATTAATAATTTTGTCAATCGATTTCAAATCATTACTAAGGATTAAAAATATGATACAAAATTTTAAATACTTCCCAATATTATCTATATATTGAATACTATATTATATGATAAACTGAATATGAGACTAGAAATATTTACGTATCTGCAAAATGAAATAGTAAACAATATAAAAGATCGACTATATAATATCACCAAACATAAATAGTCCCACACTTAAAGGGTGGATAGCATCCTAGTATACATTAGAATAGATGACTTGTTATAGAATATACCTGAATTACTTATGTTCGCTTGTTATATAATTACTTGTAAAAATGTAAATCAACGAGAGGCCCAGTGGTTAATAACTAAGGTAATGTGGGGGTTAAAATTGAGCTCACAGCAAAAAGAAGAGAGTATGGATGGATGGAGAGAATCAAATGAATGTGATCGTGATGATGATGACTTTGTAGCAAAACCACAATAAGCAATCAACATCAATTAACATTGTATATAGTATATACCGACTATATTCATAAAGTTGATTTATTGCCCACAGTATTAATAATCAGGCTTTATTAAAAATTTACAAAACATGATCTGTTCATACATTAGGGTCGTAGAGATAATCAACATTTATGAGTGATATTTTGACGAAAATATAGATTGTGGGGTTTGTTAGGCCATCTACCACTTGACTTTTCTTACTTTTGGACCTTTTTCATACCAATAAGGAATGATTTACAATACTGTTATTGATAGTTTGATCAACAACCATTATCTTTATTTCCTACTTTCAAAATAGTTCAATTCAATTGCAATTAAGTGACTACAGTATGAATATACTGTAATTACTCATAAACAAATTATAGCTTGATATCATATTAAGCATAATTAGCTACCCATTTATGCATTTCAATCGATTTTAGCATTTTCATCTAAGATTAGTTTAACTCTCAGTGCTTTATCATTGATGGAATGGAATAATGTATTGTTTATAAAAATAACCAAATGAAAAATAATGGAATGTCAATAACCAAATCTAGTACTAAAAAGAAACTGGATCAACCATAAAAACATAATATTCAAGAGAAAAACAAAAACATGAAAATGTAAAATCGAAAAGATGGAAGTATTCTTTTAAGTTCATCTTAGAAAACAATTGACACATAAAAACAATGTTGAGGAAAGTCTATGAAAAAATACTTGAAGTTAAGATGTAATTCTTCACGATAATATTTAAAGAAAAGGAAAAAAAGACGTATCAGTAATTAGGACATTACTTTGTTCCTCCCTCTTTTTTTTGCTACGAAACGTTACTCTACTTTTCCAAGCCATTGTATATATATATCATATATCTATGTATATTAAATTAAATATATAAAAAAAACAACAAATTACATTATTCATTCAAGATGCTAGGTTCTTTTTCTTCATCTTGTGATCGTTCTTTCTTTCCGGATCATGCGCATGGAACCAAACATGCTAAAAAGCTAGGCCTTCTCTTCTGCAACACACAGTATTTATACATTCAAAAAGTCATTCAAACGACTGATAATTTTATCAGAAAGTCACTAATTAAAAAAAAAGAAAGAAAGTAGTGCAAGATGTCGAGGCAATGAATGAATTTTACCCTAGTAGAAGAATGGATAAGATCAGGAGGAATCTTGTAGAGATCCTCATCGACAGGCTTGGGTGGCTTTGAAGCCGGAGCGACGTCGTTTTGGAAGTGTCTAACTCCAGTGACGTCAATATAATACTTATCTGTCTGTGCACTGACGTCACGCACGCGTCTCTCTGGACCCCTTTTACCCGCCGTCTACGACCCCACACACAAACAACGCTTTCTTATTTTATTTATAGAATCTAACGACAAAGAAGAGTTTATCGTTATTTGATATACGAACCCCAAACCTGTCTGTGGTGGCGTGGACGAGGATGGTGAGAAGCAAGCTTCATGGCTTCTGCAGAAGAAGACGAAGATGAAGAAGTGGTAGTGGAAGAAGAAGATGAAGTGGTGGTGTTTGTGTATTGATGATGACGAAGAAGACCAGCTTGTCTTGGATTCTCAAAGTATTGTGTTATTGGCATCTCATTTGCTTCTTCCCATTCTCCAAATCTAGGAATCTGTCCACTTTTCTTCTTGTAATTATCATATCTCCCCTGTGAATTCTTATGAATGAATAATCAGTGGTTGCTTCAAGAGGCAAACACGTGACTAAGTTTGGCACTTAGTGTATACATATATATGAAACAAAGAAAAGAGAGAGAGAATAAGAGTGATCTTCACTTACATGAGCCATGGCCATTTCTTTCTCTTTCTATCTCTCTTCTTCAACCACTAATTCACACAGGACAACAAGAAAGAGGGATCTTCACAAAGGTTACCGTCTTTTATAATGAGAAGAGAGAGAGAGAGAGAGAGAGAGAGAGAGAGAGAGAGAGAGAGAGAGAGAGAGAGAGAGAGAGTGGGGTTTCTATCGATTAATAAAATTGTCCATACCTATAAAAAGAGATGGGTCAACTATATTAGAGACACAGAGAGAAAGATTAACAAAGTTTTATTACTTTTTACCTTTATTGAGATTTTTCTTATTTATAATAATACTCCTACTGGAGAGTAGAGTCTCTTCTAATAAGTTATTAAGATTGGAAACATCAATAAGATCAATCTTAAATTTAACTTGAGTTTCCAAAAAAGATGATGTGTTTAGTGTTTAGTTTCATTTAAATCCATTAAATATATAAAAAGATAATTCGAGCAAACCCCGTTAATCTCACATGTATAAATTTATTTGACACTTTGATATCATATACTAAAACATATAAATTTGAAGCTTTCACACCTTTAAAAGATGACAGTAATGAATATTCCCTATGTATTATACTTTAATATTTACTTTGAAAGCTTGTGCAAATTAAAATATAACAAGTTGGTTTTTGCCTACCAATATTTTTTTTGTCAACGGCAAATATTAATATGGACCACAATGGGCGGTCCATTAGCCAAATTCCTACATAAATTTCGTAGGGGGTAAGACTTGATCCTTGGTTATACATGCGTCTCTACTATTAGTGGACTTATCACCAGCCACTAAACTAAAGGCAACTTGCTACCCACCAATATTTGTTCTTCTAATTTTGTCGGATCCAAATTCAAATAATACAACGTACGTTGTGGTTCCATATAAATAGATAATTTATCATCACCTAATAACTTATGAATTAAGAAGAGAAGAAAAACAAAAAGTGATGGGGAAAAGGAGAGAAGAAACGCGTAAGTCTACTATACGGCTTAAATTAAATAAGATTAGGTTTTTTGTGAAGAAGCATTGTCAGTGACACATTTAGTGTCCATACAAATCTACCCACATTGTTGACAAAGATGTCCACTCAATTTTTTTATAAAAAAAACACACACACAATGAATTAGCATTTCATAATGTTATATGAGTAAAAACTAGATCTTACGTCCTTACTATTGTGATCATTGACTATTATATTGTCGGTCCACTTTTCACACGGAAATTTCTGAAAATTTGTTTTATTAATAACGGATTGTTTTTTTACACATTTCACATTGATGACTCTTTATTTATCATCATTTATTGGTTTTCATTATGTTCAATAAATGTTTCCTTTATAATGAATGCAAACAGTTAAATGTTTTGTGTGACTATGATATAAGTATATGTATAAGCAGAGAAGAAACAGATTCAGTTATGAAGATATTTCGTATTATTATTCAAAAATGAGTTGTTACAATGTATATATATATACAAGTAAAGAACCTATATCTGTATAAGATAACCGAAAAAGTTAATTACAATTTAACTAAACCAATTCTATATATGATAGTCCCCCTCAAGATGAGCTGTATTGTGTAGAAAAGCTCATCTTGGACTTAAGATGATCAAATTGGTGGGGAAAGAAAGGCTTGGTAAGTATATCTGCCACTTGATCTTCAGTATGCACATGCAGAAGTTTTAATAAACCATTGTCAAGCCTTTCTCGAACTGTATGACAGTCCAATTCTATGTGTTCCGTTCGTTCATGAAACACCGGATTCGTTGCTATATAGATAGCAGCAGTATTATCGGAAAACAAAACTGGTATTGAAGTAGAAGCAACTCGTAAATCCTTCAGCAATACTGAAAGCCATACAAGTTCACAAGAAGCAAGAGCTAAAGCTCTATACTCTGCTTCTGTAGAAGAACGAGAAACTGTTGGCTGTTTCTTCGATTTCCAAGATATTAATGAATCACCAATGAACATCGAGAAACCTGTTGTGGACCTACGACTATCAGGACACGCAGCCCAGTCAGAATCTGCAAATCCCTTAAGAGTAAGATCTGAATCTGCTGAATAGAAAAGTCCAGCACCAACAGTTCCTTTAAAATACTGCAACACTCGATAAACAGCATCTAAATGTGCAGTTCTGGGAGCAGAAGAATACTGACATAGTTTGTTCAGAGCAAAAGCTATGTCAGGACGAGTAATAGTCAAATACATCAGCTGACCAACAAGACGACGATATTGTTCTTTGTCTTCTTGTAATTCTCCATCAGATTTAGACAGCTTCAGATTCGGAATCATAGGAACAGAACAAGGCTTACAATTAAGCATTCCCACAGATTGAAGTAGATTCAAAGCATATTTCCTCTGACAAAGAGAAATACCAGCTTTAGATTCGAGCAATTTCTAACCCCAAAAAATATTTCAATTCTCCAAGATCACGTAACTTGAATATGTTGTTTAAGCTCTGTGTTAAAGAGGTTGCAGCTTGAGTACTTGTGCTTGTTATGATAATGTCGTCAACATAGACTAAAACCACAACAAATTCATCATTATACTCCTTGACGAACAATGTGTGATCACTTGAACCTTTAGTGAAACCAAGAGATAGTAAAGAAGTTGAAAATTTCTTATANCTTATACCATTGTCTTGAAGCTTGTTTAAGGCCATATATGGATCTTTTTAAATGACAAACAGCATTAGGAGGCAAGGAGTCCCCCTTTCGTGTAGCATAACCCTCAGGAAGTTTCATGAATATTTCTTCATCTAATTCTCCATTTAGAAACGCATTAGAAACATCAAGCTGTGTTAAAAACCAGTTCTTCGATGCTGAAACTTTTAATAGAAGTTTGATTGTTGCCATTTTTGCAACTGGAGAAAAAGTATCAGTATAATCTAAGCTTTCCTTTTGGGTGTATCCTTTAGCAACCAACCTAAATTTTCGTCTCTCAAGAGACCCATCAGCATGGAATTTCAGTGTAAAGAGCCATTTACAACCAATAGCTTTCTTACCAGGAGGTAAAGAAACAATATCCCATGACTCTTTTTCTATAGCACCAATCTTTTTATCTACAGCTTCACACCATTCCTGAGATTCCTATGCCTCAGCATATGAATTTGGTATTGATATTTGAGAAACAGCATTGATATAAGTTGAGTAAGAAGGTGATAGTTTTGAATAAGATATGAATGAATCAATGGGATATTTAGTTGTGGAAGATGATTTTGTGATTGATGAAGAAAGATTATAGCAATGATAATCTTTTAAGTGAGAGGGTGGTCTTTTAGTGCGAGATGTGGAAGCATCTGTATGTGAAAGATGCAAAGATGGAGCTGAAGACACAGGATTCAACAGTGGAAATACATCTGAAATTGCATCAGAGTTTAAACGTGTAGCTAAAGGAAAGACCTCTTCATGGAACACAACATTCCTGGAGATGAATATGTTGTTAGTTTCCATATCCAGAAGCTTATACCCTTTGTATCCAGCTGGATAACCCAAAAACACACATGCTCGTGCTCTTGGTTGGAATTTATGACGCTTTGTAGGTGAAGTAGATCCATAACAATGACATCCAAAACTCCTCAACTGAGTATAGATTGGTGATTTACCACTCAAAATCTCATATGGTGTCTTATTATTTAGAAGAGGAGATGGAGTTCGGTTAATGAGAAACACAGGTGTAAGTATACAGTCTCCCTAAAATTGAAGAGGCACATTTGATTGAAACATAAGTGCTCTTGCAACATTGAAGATGTGTTGGTGTTTTCTTTCTATTACTGAGTTCTGTTCAGGTGTTTCTGGACATGAATGATACGCAATAATCCCTTTCTGTTTGTATAGTTCTGTGAATTTTAGTTCTGGAGCATTATCTGATCTGACTGATTTAACAGAAGTGTTGTATTGAGTCCCAATTTTTTGTATAAAAGCAGGAAAAACCGTGAGTACTTCTGTCTTTGTGCGCAGCAAATACATCTATGTTGCTCTAGAATGATCATCCACAATTGTGAGAAAATATCGATATCCATCAATAGTCTCAATAGAAAATGGCCCCCAAATGTCTATATGTAAAAGCTCAAAGTTGGTGTTACAAAGATTGTTCGGAGAAGGAAATGGCAACTTCTTCTGTTTAGCCAAGTGACAAACATGACAATAAGAGGTGCCTTTATTCTTGTGTTTGGAGGTTCCTAAAACTTCAGATATTGTATCCAGTCTTTCATAAGATAAGTGTCCAAGTCTCTGGTGCCACATTCCAGCATCAACAACAACATTGAGAGAAACTGAAGCAGATTGAGAATTCAGCACATACAGGTTGGAAATCTTGCTACTCATTCCAATCGTCAACCCCTTGATACGATCTTGAAGTTCACAAGAAGAATCATCAAATATACACCATAATCCATTATCAGTTGTGAGTGAACTAACACTGAGGAGATTAAGACAAAATTCAGGGATAAAAAGCACATCGTTGAGGGTAAGATGTTCATTGAGTTGAACTGTGCCTATTCCACTGACATCTATCTTAGATCCTGTTGGTAAATTCACAGAACTAGTAATCGAAGTATTCAATGTAGTGAATAGATTTCGATCATGAGAGACATTGTGAGTTGCCCCTGAATCAATGATCCAAGTATTGGAAGACAAGCAATGATTGGCTATTGTCAATATTCCAACAAAGCAGTAAGTGGATGTAGAAAAGGAGATACCAGGATTACTATCTGCAAGTTTAGATGAGCTTGCTTTGGGTGTAGAAGTAACATGAGACGATTGAAATTGAGAACTGAACAATGCAATGAACTGTTGTAGTTGATCCTTGCTCAGATTGCCAATAACTCCCTTCAGTTTTGTGGTAGTGTTCTCTGCATCAGAAGATGTCAAAGTCACATTAGCAGCTACAGATTTTACAGACTGTGATTTATTATTTCCTTTGTTCTTTGGTACATAGCCAGGTGGATATCCATGTTTCTTATAACATTTATCCACCACATGTCCAACACGGTTACAGAACGAGCAAATTGGATGTCCTTTAGCTCCATTTGATTGAGAATAACAAATAGAAGCATCTTCTGAATTATTAGTTTCAGAAACTTGAAAAGCAGTTGCTGGAACATTCACAGTGTTGTTGAATCCACGTTGACTATAATCTTGATCAAGTATGTTATACACTTCAACCAAGGAAGGAAGATCTTTCTTCATTATTATCTGACGACGTATGATATCATACGAATCATTAAGGCCAGCCAGAAATTTAACAATACGAGCTCTCTCAGTCTTAAGTTGAAGACGAGCTGCTTTACCATAAACACAGGGCTCATCTGGCTCTTCAGTACTATCCAGATTATCCCAAAGTGTTTTCAAAGAAGTGTAATATTCAGATAATGACATTGAACCTTGCCTAAAATCTTGAATCTGTTGAAGTAGATTGAATGTTCTAGGCAAATTTGTCATATGAAATGTCCCATATAAATCAGTCCATATATCAGAAGCATCATTTAGACAAAGAATACTTCTATAGATCTGAGGAGATACAGAGTTTAACAACCAGAATTTGACCATACTATTACATCTGGACCAAAGACTAAAGTGTGGATCAGATTCCAGAGGTCTAGCTAACGAGCCATTTATAAATCCTAGTTTATTCTTTGCATCCAAAGCAATTCTCATAGCAGCATTCCAATCATCATAGTTAGATCCATCTAAACGAATTGATGTAATCTGCAAACCTGGATGATCTCCGCTCTGCATAAAGAAAGGAGACTGGCTTGGATCATTCGAATTCGGCATCAATATGGTTCGCGAAGCTCCAGAAGTTTGAATCGGGACCTCTGGAGGAGTATTCGGAGAAGAACCAGTGAGATTATCCGATCGATTAGTCCTGCGAGTAGTTTTTGATGAAGAACTTGTGGAAGCTTTCAATCGAGAAGAACGACGAAGTGGATTCATCACTTTAACCATTGTGGAGTTCAAAGAATGTAACGGAAACGAAAAATTGAGGATCGATTTGAAGAAATTAGAAGAAATCAAAGAGAATTTGAGCTCTCAGATAGCTCTGATACCATATTAGCAGAGAAGAAACAGATTCAGTTATGAAGATATTTCGTATTATTATTCAAAAATGAGTTGTTACAATGTATATATATACAAGTAAAGAACCTATATCTATACAAAATAACCGAAAAGTTAATTACAATTTAACTAAACCAGTTCTATATTTGATAATATGTAAAGAAAGTATTAGCTATAAAAAATGAAATGTTAGGAGTAGTATTGAATAATACTTAAGTTTGAATAAAGTGAAAAGCATGTGAGTGTTGAGTTGCAGCCTGGCCTCGTGGAGTGATATCCGGTCAGAAAATAAACAAAGTCTTGACTTTTCTTTGTCGTTGACCTATTTACTACTTTCTCCATTCGCTTAACTTTTTACAATTCTCCACACCTATTTAATCCATTTCTTTATTTTCTCTCTAATTTCTCTATAAAGGAAATTACTAATTGTTTTTGACCAAATCAGAGCTACCCTTTCTTTAAAAAAAATTAAATTATAACGAGGATTTTGTGACAATTTGGTCTTTATATAATGCCACTACAGTTAGAAGACTTTGCTTTTATTAGCCTTTCCATCAGTTTTGTTTTTATTTTTAATTCTCGTTTTTATTTTAATTTCAAAACTGTTATTCTTACCCGCAATGTTATATAGATTTTTCGAATTTGTCATTCGTAGATTATTCGTTATTTAGTCAAATTTTTAGACTAAAAATATACTTTAATTTAAAAAGATTACATAAATTTATATATATCTATTTAAATAACACAGTTTATTAAAACACTTAACCAATAATAAAAGTAATGTGTAATAAAAATAATTTTTTATCAAAGAAACATCAAATTTTCTTTTTACAATTGCTTAGGAACATGTGATGTTTTACTTACAAACGAGATTGTAAAATACATATGGTCACACAAGATATCAAATAAGTTTATACTCCCTCCGTTCTTTATTAGTAGATGTTTTAGAAAAAAAGTTTGTTTATTTTTTGGTTAATGTTTTAAGATTTCTATGCAAAATTTATTGCATTTTTGGTATTTTTGACTCTTTAAATTTTGCAGATTGATTTGTGATTGGTTAAAGTATTTTAGAATCTATGATAAATTATATTTTGTTTGGAAAAAATAAAAAAGTTAATAATTTCTTAATATGTGTGAAATGTCTAAAACAACGACTATAAA
This sequence comes from Lepidium aucheri, assembly GCA_900406435.1. NCBI lineage: Eukaryota > Viridiplantae > Streptophyta > Magnoliopsida > Brassicales > Brassicaceae > Lepidium > Lepidium aucheri. Next base: position 11,608 of record OVBA01003604.1, on the reverse strand, counting down.
TAAACAGAAGGAGCAATATCCATAGTTGATGATTTACAAGAAGTCTTGTTGAGCTTGATGACAAAAAATGAGAAAAAAGTACAAATATTTGAAAAATCAATAGTATAAACACACAAAAAAACCCTTAAAAAATGATATAAATGTACGAGATGGAGTATTGTTTCTCCCAAAAAATTCATAGTCATTAAATGAGAGTATTATTCACCATTTGACTTTTTTGGGAAGAAGTAATTTTCAGTTATTACTAATTTCCGCTTTAGAATAAAAACCAAGTTTAAGATAATGTATCAATTGCTAAGAAGTAAATGATTTGATTAGCTTGCTCCTAATATAATTTGGTACTAGATGGTGAGTTCGAATCTTAACCTATTTAATGAGACTAATTTAACTGTAAGTCGGACTTTATTGATCCTATTAGTATTAAAAAAATGTCTTGTATTAGTATTAAGAAAAATATATAAGGTTGACGGAAAAAAAAGGGTAAAGTATCAATTAAATGGTAGTATCAATTAATGTTTGGTTAACTAAAGCAATAAATGAGAACAGTTTCAGTTACAAAAAAAAATGAAAGCTTTGAGATTAGCGTTACAAAAAGTTGAAAAAGAAGGAAATGACGTTACATGTGAAAAAGGTAGTTTATGTGTAATAAATAAAGTGGTTGGCGTAAGCTTGACGATGACGGTGAAGAAGACGAAGAATTAGCAGTCAAAGTTCTCATTTTCAAAAGTCCCTTTTTGCTGCCATCCTTCGACCAAAACATTTTTGTCAGCTATCTTCATTTTTCTGTCGGTTTCAATATTGTTTTTATTTTGTAGATATATAATACCAAAATATTCAAGCTACTTCATGTTTTTTTTTGTTATTCAATTTATACATTTTCAGGTATTAAAATGTAAAAACACTATTATGAAATATGCAATTTTTTATTAAAAAATTCCAACCGTATGTTTTGAGTTTATAACTATACAATTTCAGTTGTTTGTAACTGTAAGTAATATAATTTGAACATTATTTGACAATCAGATATTTGGTTTAGTGGTTTATGGGGTTTGTTACATCCAAAATGTAAAACTGATTTGGGCATTAGCAAACTACATCATTATGTACTAAGGCCATGAAGATAATCAAACCCATCTTAATCAATTTGTTTCTTGGTATTGTATAAGACAAAAAAAAGGTAAAAGGAATATAGAGATTCAGATTTGAAGAGATAGATTTGATTCTCTTAGTTGAACAATAAAAGGGAAAGATAAGTATGACCAAGAGGATCATCTTGAATAGATAATCTAATCGATTTTTTTTTGTAGTTCGACTGAGTTCTCTTTTTTTCTCTACTATTTTAAGCTTCTTCTTCCATGTGTTAGAGTGTACAATAAAGGAGACTGGCGTAAACCATCTTGTAACCTTGTATCGAATGGGTGGAGCTACTGCTCAATCCCAACAGCTTCACACTGTGTCTATGCTTTTGTCAATATCTCTTGTCTTTCTTCTGTTTTTCATTTGTCACCAGATTCAAGATACAACAGTTTATCATTTACAATATTTATAGAGTTTTTTTTGAAAGTTTTTCATGCTCACTTTTAATCAATCCGAAACTAAGAAAATCTAAATATGTCAGTATTGATAGATAAAGGAATGTTTAAAGCAATATCAAAAATGCTGAGTTCTTCTCAGTCTGGTAGTTCGGATGATCGACTGAACGATTCATGCATCTAGGTTTTGATTCCTCTCCTCTACAGTTGGTAGATTAAATAGAAATTTTAGGGAGTGAACTTTAGGCTATGGATCGGACAATGTTGATCCAATTGTTGATAAATAAAAGCAATATCAAAAACCAATTCCATTACTTTATTAACCCTCCCTTATTTTTAAAAGAATAAGAGACTAATTGTTAAAAGTTGTAGCTAAAACTGAGCATAATTACTCGTTACTCGGTTCATACTTAACTCAAAAAACTAAGTACTTGTCATAGTTAAGTCAAGTAGTAAGTAAGTTAATTTCATTACTCGCAAGTACAAATCAAGTAATAAGTATCGACAAAATTTTTAATACTCGACTTGTTAGTACTTGACACGTTACTTTATAATCACATATTCTTTTAAGTTGTTTTTAAAGTTTAAATTTTATGATATATATATATATATATATAAATTTTTAATCTTTCAACACAATTATACATTAAGGTCAAAAATTATAAAATAATTTAAATTTTGAGTGGAAAAATGTACGTGATATTTTATTCTTGTTATAAAATAAATAAATATTTTAAAAATTTAATTAAAAATTTTTAACAATTCCAAACCGGATCAAGTAATTTGTAAGCATTTCTATTGTTTTATAAGTATTTATTTTAACAAGTACTCAGATATGAACAAGACAAATCCAAATACTAAATGTTATTAATCTAACAAGTCAAACCAAGTAATAAGTATATGAAAATTAACAAGTACCTGGCTCGTGTCTAGCCTTAACTATAGCTTTGAGTTTCTTGTTGTTGTTGTTGTAGGATGTAGGTGTTTTGGCTGTAAATAATTTTTGTTGTTGTATGTATTGTTGACTATAGATTTTTTTGTTGACGAAAGCATAGATTTGATTCTCTTAGTTGAACAATAAAAAGGAAAGATAAGTATGAATACGAGGATCATCTTAAATAGATAATCTAATCGATTTCTTTATGTAGTTCAACTGATTTCTCTTTCTTTCTCTACTATTTTGAGTTTCTTCTTCCGTGCGTTGGAGTGTATAATAAAAAAAACTGGCGTAAACCATCTTGTAACCTTGTATTGAATGGGTGGAGCTATTGTTCAACCCCAGCAGCTTCGCACAGTGTCTATGCTTTCGTCAATTTCTCTTGTCTTTCTTTTGTTTTTCATTTGTCACCAGATTGAAGATACAACAGTTTATCCTTTACAATATTTATATATATATATTTTAAAGTTTTTCATGCTCACTTTTTAATCAATCCGAAACTCATAAAATCTAAATATGTCATTATTGATAGATAAATGAATGTTTAAAGCAATATCAAAAATGCTGAGTTCTTGTTAGTCTGGTGGTTAGGATGATCGAGTTAACGACTCATGCATCTAGGTTTTAATTCCTCCCCTATATAGTTGGTAAATTAATTAGGAATTTTAGGGAGTGAACTTTACGCTATGGATCGGACAATGTCGATCCAATTGTTGATAAATAAAAATAATATCAAAAACCATTTCTATTACTTTATTAACCCTCCCTTATTTTTAAAAGAATAAGGGACTAATTGGTAAAAGTTGTAGCTAAGACTGAGTATAATTACTCGTTACTCGGTTTATACTTAACTCGAAAAACTAAGTATTTGACATAGTTAAGTCAAGTAGTAAGTAAGTTAATTTCATTACTCGCAAGTACAAATCAAGTAATAAGTAACGATAAATTTTTTAATACTCAACTTGTTAGTACTTGACACGTTACTTTATAATCACATATTCTTTTAAGTTGTTTTTAAAGTTTAAAGTTTATGATATATATACCTATATATAATTTTTTAATCTGTCAAAACAATTATAAATTAAGGTCAAAAATTTAAAAAGAATTTAAATTTTGAGTGGAAAATGTATGTGATATTTTATTCTTGTTATAAAGTAAATAAATATTTTAAATTTAATTAATGATTTTTAATAATAACAAACCGAATCAAGTAATTTGCAAGCATTTCTATTGTTTTATAAGTAGTTATTTTAACAAGTACTCGATATGAACAAGACAAATCCAAATACTAAATGTTATTACTCTAACAAGTCAAACCAAGTAATAAGTATATGAAAATTAGCAAATACCTGGCTCGTGTTTAGCTTTAACTATAGTTTTGAGTTTTTTGTTGTTGTTGTAGGATATAAGTTTTTTGGCTGTAAATAATTTTTGTTGTATGTATTGTTGGCTATATATTTTTTTGTTGTAGGAATTTATTTTTGTAAAGTTCATGAATTTGTTGTAATAATATTATAGGATGCTAGCATAAGATAATTGAGGTCATTAATCATAAATTTGTATATATATATATATATGTATAATATCGATAATTCATGATCAAAAAACATTATTTTTTAAATATTAAAAATTTTACTTCTAAAATTATTAAATCTATAACATCCAGAAGATTAATCTAATAATAGTCTCCATGTATCATTTTAAAAGAATTTTAGCAATTATATTTTTTATAAAGTAATACAAATTAGCATCTCTCTAAATTATTATTTTTTCAAAGTTCCAACATTATTAATTTATGGAGGTTTTACAATAAATTCTTTTTTATTGAAAGAGTCTCTAAAAATTTTTTGAACTCCCATCTATAGTCTCTTAAATGAGAAACTTTCTTACCTTTATTTACAGACTTTTTTTAACAAAAAAATTATTATTTAATATTCTATTGTTATTATTTGGTGAGAAACTATTCTATGATACTCCTATTGCTGATGATCTAATAACAATATATAGAGATAGGGGATTCTCTTATCTTATCGATTTGGTATAAGTTTACGTTGGAAATTTTCATTAATTAGGACCGAGTATTCCACTATTCTAATTCATTTTGATTTTAGAAAGACCAAAATGTATAATCCAAAGGAAAAACAAACCATCTCAACTAGAGGTTAAAAACACCAATCAAACATGGATGGTTGTTACATCAGGGGAAAATTCATTACCACTTAAAAAAATTTTCTTAGAAACGAAAACATCTCATTATGGAATAAAGGTTAAGAAACATAAAAATATCCCAGTGGGAATCAACATCATACTCCGATCTTTCAAGTACTCACACACAAGGTGTGGTAGCTATTATGAAGCCACTTAAACAAGAATGAGTATAATGAGTTAAAACTGTGAGGGTTTGAGAAGCAACCTGACAATGCGACGCGTCAAAGAAATTCTTCAAAGAATTTTTTTGGACATTATATTCCTTATGAATACAAAAATGGTAGAATAATCGAACCAAACAGTTTAAGTGGTGAATTATGTCTACTCTGGAATCCTTCCAGATGGTAGACATACTATCAACGTCTGATAGATTAATAGATACTGCCATTACTATTAGCTCAAGAATAGTCTACATATCATTTATTTATGGTGATCATAAAAATCACCTTCAGAATAGAGTATGGAATCAAATTAAACAAATTGGAAAAGATAGATTGGATGAATATTACTTTCTAACAACTTTTTACCTCCTCTAGCCCAAGCCGAATCGATGAATGCCTCCAAGAAATACAACCAAGAGTAACCTGGCAAACATACAAATAATTAATAAGTGTACCAACGGCAAAAGAAATCAAAGATGCATCATTCAACATAAAAAGAGACAATGCTCCGGGACCGAATGGCATGACAACAATTTTTTAATCAATCCTACTGGCCTTTGAGATGGAACTCAATTACGAAAGAGATACAAGAAACCTTCAGGAAAAGAGCATTTCCATCTGAATGGAACTATATGCATATATGCTTAATCCCAAAAACAAAGAATGCAAAGCATATGACCGAGTACATACCTATAAGCTTATGTTCAGTTCTTTACAAGACCATCGCCATATTCATATCCAAGAGATTCCAGTCCATTCTCCCTTCCTTGATATTTGAAACTCAAGGCGCCTTCGTATCAGGTAGATACATCTCTGACAACATTCTTCTAGTCCATGAAATACTTCATGCTTTAAATACTCAACTTTCACTGCCAAGCGAATTATATGGCTATTAAGACTGATATATCTAAAGCATATGACCGAATTGAATGGATGGAGAAAATATTAGAGAAACTCGGTTTTGGGGAAAGTGGATTGAATTGGTAATGTTATGTGTATCCTCCATCACTTACTCAATTCTGATAAATAGATTCCTCCATGGTCACATAGCACCTCAAAGAGGCCTACATCAGGGAGATGTCTATCACCTTTTCTATATATATTATGTGCAGAAGGTTTGGCCATACCATGGGAAATGTAGAACAGGAAAACAAATTTTAGGCATTTGCTTACACCGGAGTTTGTCTTCTATACAACAACAACTTTTTGGAGACAACAGTTTGTTCAGATCCAAAGCAACATAAAGGGAAAGAGAACTTTGCGCCAATGTTTAACATTATATGAAATAACATCAGGACAAAGGATTAATAACCAAAAATCATCAATTACGTTTGGATCAGAAATACACATTTACAAGAAAATAAAAATCAAAGATAATCTCACAATACAAGCATCAGGAGGATGTAGGTAGCATATGGGAGTAGTAGAATGTTTCACATGATCGAAATGGGAGATGTTTAATTTTGTTACACATAAATTACACTCATAAATGTTGGGATGGTTCAATAAAACATTATCACTAGGTGGCAAAAAAATCCTCCTAAAATTACTACCTATGGCTTTTCCAATATATGAAATATCCTGTTTTAAATTATCCAAACACACAGGTACAAAAATAAAGTCGACAATATGTCAATTCTAGTGGAACTCTGAAGTTAAAAGAAAAGAAAATATCCTGGGTGATGTAGAAACAATTATGTCAACCAAATGATCCTGGAAGACTGGGATTCAGAGATATAATATCCTTAAATCAAGCCTTGCTTGCCAAGCAAGCATAGAACATCCTTTACAAATCACAATCATTGCTTACAAAGGTATATAAATCAAGATAGTTTACAAACACTGATATCTACAAAAGCAAAACAAGATTTACAATTAGTGATAAGTGATACATATCAGGAGATAATTTCTTGGCATGCAAGTAAGAACCCAAAACCCACAACCACAACCCAACTCCCTCGTCTAGTTCGCCAAAACCACATATGAACTAGAGCTTCCTACTACATTGCCACTGGAAAATATCATGGCTTAACACATCTAACTAAGGTGGTGCACCATGGATATTACATGATCAACAAGGAATGTTTAGATACCATGCACGTAAAGCAATGAATCCAACGAGATCTAAAATTCACATGGAGTTTTATGATTTACTATGGACACTACATAGTATTATGGACCTAAGAATCACACAATTCTACATATTAACAGACAGCAATGTTATTGCCCAAGCCATAACAACCCCATCTCAATGGCCAAAATACAAGACTTGGTACAACAAATTTCAACAACTTGTTTCCTGTTTTCAAAAACTAGAGATAGTAAGAATACCACCAAAGGGAAATATAGTTGCTACAACCATTGCTAGAAGTGTCACGAATGACAAACGATACAACGATTACATAACTCAAGGAGGACCATTGTGGTTAGACAGATTTCTCAACCAAGACAAGATGTTGTTTAGGCAAGTCCCAGATAAATACTAAATAACACATCTCACCTTACAAGGAGGTAAACAACTAATCCATTGAACACATCCCTCTATAAATCCTTAAAATCCTTTGCACTTGCTTTTTTAATTTCCCCTCATCATTGTTCTTATGAGACCACTATTGACAAAAATATAATTCCTCTACTTTATGGATTCCACATAAATATACTAATGGCTTCATATAATATAAATACATTGATCCCTCAAACTATTCCTTTGCTTCAATTTTCATTATTCATCTCAAAAGCTAGAAACCTTTGATCTCAATCCCTTTCTTAAACTCCACTCTTTAGATATACTTTTGAATTTATATTTCAACTTTATAAGAATTTTCCTACATAATATAACTAAACGATCTACCTATATATCCTCTCCCTTTGGCTTTCTGTCTTCTATAATCATTAAAGAAATGGCTTTTTCAATCTACAAAGCACTGATTCCATTGGCCAATTGCTATTGTCCAAGCTGGCACATATTATTTTCTCTGGTAATGAGAACGTCGTTTCATAGTCCTCAGTTGTCTTGGGGACTCAATAGACACCTCACATAGGAACACTACACTTAGCACATTTTTTCCATCTACACACGGCAAATGTAGCATGAAATATATTCTCGAGCAACGGAACTATTGCTTTCATGATTACTCTGTTGAACTTCCTAGGCAGTATAATCATGACATGCAAGTAAACCTCCTGCATTGAAGGGCATGATTCAATTCACAGAGCTTACCAACACTTCCTCATTACTCGTTTCTGATACATTAACTCCTACAATCATTCGCTGATCATGGATGGAGAATTCTTGGATGCTCGGAACCAATATGAACTTGGTCGGGAAGATCTAGAGATCTACATCCCACATCAAGCTTACTCTACCGTCTTTAGTAGCAACAGACTTAGCATCCTCAGAAGACCTAAACACATCGGAGCAGCAACTGCAAGAACTGATCGAGGATCTTCCCCACCACTGGAACTTGACCTCAAGAGTTCAGGGCGTATTCTTAGCACTATTTCATGCAATTTGTATTTACTTATTAGTTTGGCCTAGTCTCTGTTCTCCGTAGATAACCATGTATCTACAACGGATGATTTGTTGCAAAAGGTGGGCAGATTTCCCATCCCACAACTTCTTAACAACTGTTATTGGACTACCAGATTACTAATGTAATTAAGTGTATTTAACATTGTCTATTACTGTTTTTTATCCTCAATGTATTAGATTATACGAAAATGTATATAAGGTTGATTGTTGGAGCTGATAATAAATTAGAAACCTTTAGTCAAGCACTCTGTTTCTTGATATGGTATCAGAGTCATGTTTTGATCTATGTTAAGGTTTTGATCTCTAGGCTTACTTGATTCTACTATCGAGCGCCTATCTATTTTAAACTTACTATTGCTTCTATTTTCTCTTGGATTCAACGATGTCTGGAATGCCACCACCTATGCTTTCAGATCCTCCTGTTGATTCTCGAATTCAAACTGATCAAACACACAGATAGATTGATCCTTGTGACTTGTCTACTGGTGAAAATTCCGTAGCCATTATCTCTCAGCCTCAGCTCCGTAGATCAAACTATGATGACAGGACACTTAATCTACGACTTGCATTACGAGCACACAAGAAATTTGGATTTGTTGATTGTTTAATCACTCAACCTAACGACGATTCTGATGATCTTGAAGATTGGCGGGCAAACAACGCTATGGTTGTGTCTTGGATAAAATTGATTGTCGTTCCTGATTTGGCTAGCTCTTTATCTCATCATGAAATTGCACATGATCTTTTGTCCCATATTCAAAAGAGATTTCTTGTGAAGAACAGCCAAAGAGTGCAACGCTTGAAGATGGATTTAGCAAATTGTCATCAACGTGGGATTTCTGTAGAGGCTTATTTCACCAAGTTATCAAACTTTGGACTAGAATTGCAGATTTCAAACGAGCAAAGACTTTGGAGGAGATTCAATGTGAATGCGAGGAAGATAAGTTGCACCAGTTTTTGATGGGGCTTGACGACACTATTTTTGGACCAGTTAAGTCTTCTTTATTGTCCCGTGATCCACTTCCTTCTATTGATGATGCATATCAGGTTGTTATTCAAGATGAAGATGGCCGTCGAGGTGTATTCAGATCTGATGATATCAAAGAAGCAACAAATTTTGCGGTTCAAACACAGAATCGTACACGAGAGTTACGTGATCCTACTGCTATGTGTACTTATTGTGGTCGTAATGGCCACCTTGCTGCCAACTGTTTTCGGAAAATTGGCTACACGTTTTGGTGGGGTGATTGTCCAAAATTCCCTAATCAACCTGATGTTCGGACCAATTCTATGACTACGAAACTGTCTGAGCCTCATCATGCACATCATGTTGCCACCACTTCTCATTCTAGACCGGTCTTTGCTGCTCTACTTCTACGAAAACAGATGCAAATCGTCAAGGTTTTGTTGGCTTGTCAGACTGATGCGTGTGATTTTTGATGATTTTAGAGTCATATTTTAGGTCATTTTTGCATCCGTCTAGCTAGATTTTCCGTGCACTTAGGTCCTTCTAGATTTGTTTTACTTTCTTTGCATTTGCATTTGGAGTTTTAGAGTTTATCTAGGAAAAAGAGCAGAAAAGGAGCAAAAACTAGAGCTAAGGATAAATGGAGTAGCTGCTGGAACGTCTAAGACAAAAAGGATCGTGCACCCTCGGATCGCTACCTCACGGATCGCATGGCGAGGACTACCCAGAACACTCAACAAAGGCCGCCTCATCCACTGACCTTAGTCTATCTGCCCCGAGGAAAGATCGGTGCGGAACAATGACCAACCCCTCTTCACAACAAAGGACACACTCCGAGCCACAACTCAGTCTAGGACCACGAGGACAAAGATAAGAAGTACTCCTTGTGCCCAAGCTTGTGCAAGGACTCTGAGGACAGATTCACAAACTGCTTGGTTGACCGACTTAGGTCGATTTGACCATTAGGGTTATGCAATAACCCTATAAATACCCCTTAATGACACTCTTATCATTTCATATGATGTTTTAGCCGCAAAACTCTCTCTACTTTATTGCTTTTATTTCTATTTAAGCTTGTTTTAGAAGGTTGGTACACTTTGAATGATTTATGTTTTATGATTGAATGAATTAAGTTTGCCTTGATCTTTATCATTCTTCTTGCAATTTCATTAAGCTTATAATAATGCAATCTAGATCTTCCCCAATCCTCAGGCCTCACAAAATGAGGCACGAGTGGATCCATTGTATCTCGAGGGGCGATCAGAGGTGAATTCAATGATTCCCTTGCTGAGCTAGCCATGATCTAAACTCCTATCTCTTCTAGCAAGGCCAAGCTTAATGCTGATCTCTCCCTGATCAGTTGAGATTTGACTTGGGCCGTGACCGAAAGCTAGCGCTAACAGAAATGGAGACCAAATGCCTTGCTAGTGATGGCTTGATCCGCCGAAGAGAGATCTAGTACGTGGATCGGCCATTAGACGAGTTGGGCTTTACTTTATGTGTCCGGTTCAGCTTGATCGCGGCGAGAGTCGTAATGGATCAGCCGATCCGGATAGAGATCCTCACCGCGAGAGTGGGCCGATCTAGCCAGTGTCCCAGTCTAGAAATCGCTCAAAGAATCTGGCGAGTGAGAACGGCGAGTTTGTCGCCAGTTAACCTCTCTATCCACTAGATCTTTACTCTTTGAATAACTTAAACCTTATTCTAGTTTTTGTGCTCTGTTATTTGGTCATTTCTCTGTTTTAGCAATTTAAATTTGTTATGTTTTTGTCATCTAGTGTATTTCGTCTTATTAGCTAGTTTGCAAGCTAGGCTTAAAATCAAGATCTATCATTGTGACAGAATGTTAGGTTGACCTGGACTAGAATTTAGTATTAGATAGGTTGTTTGCAAGCAATCCCGAGTATTGGTTCGACAATCCACCTTACTTACCACCACACTCAATGATTTGATAGAAGAAGCGTAAAAATCCTTTTATCAAATTGGCGCTGTTGCCAAATCGGTTTTTGCTTGTTTTAATTTATAGTTTACTAGTCTTAGGATCAAGTTGCGTGTTACTGCTGAGATAAATTGTCTTTGCCTCATACAGCTTGGATCTCTAAGGAACAAGCTCCAATCCTATTGACAAGTCATTGTTTCTGTCCTTGCACGTCTCGCAGGTATTCCTTGACAGCCGAACGCGAGGGAAACATAAACAACCTAAGCTCAACGTCTGTAATCGTGATAACAAGGTTTTTCGGTCTAAGCTATCAAATCATTATAGGGTAGTGG
>OVBA01003603.1:0-26356 GCA_900406435.1 Lepidium aucheri | reverse complement strand
AGATTAGATCAAAATTTGAAGCATGGACTACAAAATACCTCTCTCTAGCTGGCAGGATACAACTACTCAACTCAGTAATCTCTGGGATCCTGAATTTCTGGTGTGTTGCATTCATCCTACCAAAAAAATGTGTCAAACAAATTAATTCCATGTGTGGTGCTTTCCTTTGGAAAGGAACTCTGGAATGAAAACACTCAGCAAAGGTATCATGGAACTCAGTGGTATTGCCAAAAAAAGCAGGTGGTCTGGGAATCAAAAACCTGAACCTATGGAACAACACTTGTGCTATTAAACTCCTATGGATGTTATTTTTTCAGAAAGAATCTATTTGGGTTGCATGGATGCACAAGAATATCATAAAAGGCAAATCATTTTGGGACCTCAAACCAGCTCCTCACTTTACGTGGAACTTCAAGCAGCTTCTTAAGATGAGGAAAACTTGTATGCAATGGCTTAGAATTATACCTGGCAGAGGAAATACTTGCAGTTTTTGGAAAGACCCATGGACACTTTTGGTCCTCTTATTGACTTTGTTGGCGTCCAAGGCCCGAGACTAACTGGCATCCCAATCAAAGCCACTCTCAACTCAGTCTGGAGATTTGGCAATTGGAATCTCCCACCTGCAAGATCAGAAAAACTTGAGGAGCTTCATATGCTACTCACCACAATTTCACTAAATGAATCAGATGACTACCCGGTGTGGAAAGTAAACGCCAAACGTAGAAATAGTTTCTGTTCAGGATTGATATACAAAGACCTTCAAGAGCCCATTGTTCCAGTTCCCTGGGAAAAAATTGTTTGGATCAAAAGAGGGATCCCAAAACACTCTACACTAACCTGGCTTTTTATGCTCAACCGTTGTCCAACAAGAGATCGTATTGCTTCATGGGGACTACAAACTAGTACTAATTGTCTCTTATGTGATCGCAATCCAGAGACCAGAAACCACATCTTTTTCTCATGCAGCTACACATCAGAGATTTGGAACTCTCTCACCTCTTCCTTTCATATGCAGAACTCATCATCAAGTTGGAAAAGTATCATTACATCTTTAATGAACCTTACTGGGGATAAAAACATCAGATACATTCTATTATTACTTTGGCAAGCATCAACTTACGAAATCTGGTTGGAGAGAAAACTATTTCAGATACCTGACTGATTCCATGTAAGAATAGGACCCGATATCTACGAGTATTTCTATATAATATCTAATAGGATAAAATTATTAGATCTAGATTCTATTTTTTCCGGTCGGTTCCTCAGTTCTGGAAATTATACCCACAACTATAGAGAAGTATGGAACAATGTCACGTTCCGCTTATGCCATCTATGATATTTTCAGAAAGGCTCAATAAAAGCTCTTCAGGGTATTTAATAACTTTTAACATATTATAAATAAAAATTTGTCAATTATTAAGTTAATTGACTCAAATTTCTATTCATTGACATCACTTAATTTAACTGATATTAACTAATTTATATGTATCAATTATAAAACTGAAACAAAGTTAACATCATTTTTTAATTGATGTTAAAAATACCGATTAAATATATCATTTGTTCAACTGATGTAAATTTTTATTTTGCGTCGATTGTTTTTTAAGTGATATAAATCAATATTAGATTGTATCAATTTTATTTAAGTGATGTAAAAGATATAATAATAATGTCGTTTGTTCTAAATGATGTTAAATGACATATAATATATCATTTGTAAATAAATGATTCTGTATAGTGTCATTTATTTAAATGATATAATATTATTGATGCTATAAACATATTTTCTTGTAGTGCATATGTATATATAAATTTTAAATTCACCAATTATTATTAGACATATATTTTTAAATATATATATATATATAGTATAAATTACATGAGATATGTGGTGATTTTGTAAACGGAAAATCACAAAAATATACCAAAATTTCATTTTTAATGCAAAAATATACTCCATTTGATTTTTTCTCTAAAAGTTACCTACATGGATAATGAATTTATAATTATACCCTTAATGACCAAACAAAAACCCAGGAACTGAAATTACCTTTATATCCTCATAGAAAACAAAGAATTCAGGTGAAGTCTCTACAAAGAAGTTATCATTTGAAGTCTTCTAGTTTTCAGGGGAAGACTTCCTTTGAAGTCTTCTCTTTAATTATATTTTTAATTTAAAATTAAAATATTAATTACGATTATATTCTTATAATTTTTATTACAAAATCTAAAAATAAACTATTATGATGTATACAAATTAAAATTTCACAAAAAACTAAATTAAAAGAAGATCACACCACAAAGTTCATCATAAACAAATTATGTCATGGTTTAGGGTTTAGAGATATAGTAATAATGTGGGATTTGTTGAGTTTTGTATTCAAAATGTATAAATAGAATAAATAAAGTAAATTGTATATATACCGACAAATTATAAGAATTAGCTCTAATATTTGGAAAATATTCCATTTGCGGTGTAGAATTTACAATAAAAACTCATAATTTAGTGTTTAGGGTTTAGGGGTTAGAAAAGACTTCATTAACAGTCGTCTAATTCGAGGACAAGACCTGAGTCTTCTAGTTTCCAGGGGAAGACTTTCTTTGAAGTCTCCTCTTTAATTATATATTTAATTTAGAATTAAAATAGTAATTATGATTATATTCTTATAATTTTTATTACAAAATCTAAAAAATAAACTATTATGATGTATACAAATTAAAATTTCACAAAAAAAACTAAACTAAAGGAAGATCACACCACAATGTTCATCATAAACAAACTATGTCATGGTTTAGGGTTTAGGGTTTAGAGATATAGTAATCATGTGGGATTTGTTGAGTTTTGCATTCAAAATGTAGAAATGAAATAAGTAAAGTAAGTTGTACATATACTGAAATATTATTAGAATTAGCTCTAATATTTGGAAAAATATTCCATTTGCGGTGTAGAATTTATGATACAAAATTCATAATTTAGTATTTAGGATGGGTTAGAGGAGACTTTATTTACAGTCTTCTAATTCGAGGAGAAGACATCTATTGAAGTCTCCAAATTTGAAAATTAAATTTGGTTTAAGGTGAACAGAATTTAACCAACGATTGTAAAAAATTGAACTGGTTTATAATTTAGGGGTTAGAGGAGACTTCATTTACAGTCTTGTAATTCTAGAGAAGACTTCAATTGAAGTCTTTGAATTCGAAAATTAAATTTGGTTTAGGTGAACCGAAAAATTGAACTGGACTTCCATTGAAGTCTCTGAATTCAAAAATTATATTTGGTTTAAAATCTATCCTGAGGAGACTTCACGTGTAGTTTCCTCCGAAAATTAGCTGGGTTGTGCTAAATCAAAAATAAGTCACAATTGAATCAGAAAGTTAACATACATATTAATACAGATTCTAAAAGAAGCAAAAAAACCTTAGTCACTTTTTATTTCTTTTTCTCTCTCATCTTCTCTTTTTTTCTTCATTTTCTCCCATCTTCTTCTTCTTCACCATCTTCTCTCTTCTTCTTCTCCTTCTTCTTCTTCTTCAACGTGTATGTCTTTCTAGCAAGCCAACATGTAAGTCAACTTCTCTCCTCCTTCGAGATCTAAGATTTTTTTACTATTTTCTCATAATTTTTGACTTTTTTTTTGCATGTTCCATGGAAAGTTTCCAGCCACTAAAATCTCTCGTCTGTGGCCAACATCCATCATGTCTCTCAAAAAGTTAGAATTTTTTTTTTTTGAAAATGTTGAGTTTTCTTTTGTTTCTTAAAGTATTGATGTTTTTGTGATTTTTTTAGTCAAATATCTCATTTTTAAAGGAGACTTGTGAAAAATCAATTTTTAATATATTTTATAGTTAATGACTACAATTTAAAAGAAAAGATCTAGCTTTTTAACTTTTCTTGTCAAAGATTTCATTTTTAATGAAAGTTTTGTGAAATTTTGATTTTTTTGTACTTTCTAGTTAAAGATTTGTTTTTGAAATGAGATATTGTGAAAAATTTGATTTTTTATCTTTTTCTAGTTAAAGTTTACATTTATAATGAATATAATGTGAAAGCTCTAATTTTTTTGATATGA
Source organism: Lepidium aucheri (assembly GCA_900406435.1). Classification (NCBI taxonomy): domain Eukaryota; kingdom Viridiplantae; phylum Streptophyta; class Magnoliopsida; order Brassicales; family Brassicaceae; genus Lepidium; species Lepidium aucheri. Next base: position 22,286 of record OVBA01003603.1, on the reverse strand, counting down.
TTTGTGATATTGTTTGAAGGAAAACATAGTATTTTGGTTTTTTTCAGAAAAAAAATTGTATTTTTTTCCAGAAAATTTGGTTTTTTTATAGTGAATAATTACAATTTTAATGGCTTTTATAAGAAAATTTGATTTTTTGTTGTATAAGTTTTATATTTCTAATGAATATTATGTGAAAGTTTAGAATTTTTGATATTTTCTTATTAAAATTTACTTTTTTATTAAAAAAATTGTGTAAGAATTAATTTTTTTTATCATTTGTCGTTAAAGATTTTTTTATTGGTTCTTTTGAGCAGACTTCTGGTGGAGACTTCTGGTGGAGAATTCTGGCGGAGACTACTGGTGGAGACTTATCGTGGAGACTTCTGGTGGAGACTTCTAGTAGAGACTTCTAGTGGAAACTTCTAGTGGAGATTTCTAGTGGAACCTTCTAGTGGAGACTTCTAGTGGAGACTTCAATGCAGCTAAGAAGTTGGGTGTCCAGCAAAGTGAACACATTGTAGATACAAAAATTTGTCAAAAAATTGTAAATATTACATTGTAGATAATTGTAGAATTGCCATTGATGGCTATTACTGATTATGTAGATTATAACAAGTTTTTATATGTAAGCAAACAAATTTTCTGTTATTTTGTTTAAAAGATTTCTTAAAAATATCAAACTTTTATTACTGTTAATATTTTTTAAAAAAGTGAGTCCCCTAAGTTATATCCTAAGATAATTTTTTAAAGGACAAGGAAGAATTCCCTAAGTTATTCACATAATATCATGAACAAAACAAAAATTCATACAGCCATAACTATCAAGGAAGAATTCATACAATTATGTTTGTGACATAGTAGACTTCACTTGAAGTCTACTTTGAATGAGGAAACTACCTATATCACTTTTAAAATTTACAGAGGCTTAACTATATTATATAATTATGTTAAACCTGTTCAAAACATAATATAAACAATATTAGAACCATATAATTAGCTAAAGTATCGTTATTACCCACTAAAAATTCAATTTTAAGAGATTAGCAAAAGGAGACTTCATTTGAAGTCTTCTTTAAAAAAGAAGACATCATTTGAAGTCTACGAGCATAAAAGAAGACTTCCATAGAATTCTCCGATGTTATATTTGCATTTGACTAAATATTGACTTTCAAATAGAAGATTTCCATATAAGTCTCTAATTTTGGAGGTTATATTTGCAATTGTCCATGATTATAAATTTAACAAGGAGACTTCAATAAAATTTTCATCTGTTTGGTTTGAAACTTGAAGTCTCTACCTAATTCCGCAGACTTTAGGTGAAGTCTTCACTATAAAACAGAGGTTACTTTTGCAGTTGACTAAGTTTGAATTTTAATGCAGAAGTCTCTGGATGAAGTCTCTGGCATCGCAGACTTCAAATGTAGTCTCCAACAAAAATAAAAGAGACTTCAAATGAAGTCTACATTATTTTATTATTATATTTTTTTGCAAATATCATTTGTAGGACCCATGACTGAGTATGTAATAGAGGCTTCATTTGGAGTCTCCCGCGTTTTAGAAAACTTCAGTTGAAGTCTGTGATTTCAAATTAATTTCCAGATTTTTTTGTCAAAAAACTCTAATGTTGGTCAATTACAAAAATAACCCCTCTACACAAAGTAGACTTCTTTGGAAGTCTCCTCTTTGTGCGGAGACTTCATTTGATGTCTTCTGAAAAGTTAAATTTTCAGTCAATTGCAAAACTGACTCAGAATTCTGTAGACTTCAGTTGAAGTCTCCGTTTGTTTTTTTTCCAAACAAGAATGACGAGACTTCACATGAAGTCTACTTTCCAAATCCAGAAAATAGTCAATTGCAAAGCTATTACCTTTTTTGTTGACTTAGAGACTTCACCTGAAGTCTACTGTTTGTAAAGTTCTAAATTTTGCAGGAAATACCTAAATATGAGATAGTGATTATAGCTACCTTATTTAAACATCCAGAATGCAGAACTAAAGCGTTACTCGTTGCTTATACTCCTTAAATAGACCAAGAAACGTTAGCTCTAAGAATTTTGAAATGACAAAATGAAAGTTAGAGAGTTTTTTGGATAGAAATTAAGAGAAAATAGGAGATAATGGGGTTGAAGGTTGGTAAAAGCATAAACATGTCAAAAATGTAGAGATAGAATAGAATTTATAGCTTGGTCTTGGTTGGTAATGGTAGTTGGATGAATTGAAGAAGAATGGCATTTTCGTTAATATTGAAGTTTTTCTTGATATTTTAGTAATTCTCCATTTTTCTGAAAATTTTAAAAAAATTATAAAACTAATGGCATTTTAGATACTATATGAAGAATGAGGGATAATTTGCAAAATTTTATATAGAAAGAAAATGGTAAATTATTTAACCCATTAACTTTAGTCAACGAGTTATTTTAGAAAAAAACTCGTTTGTAAATGTGGTTGTGAGAGCTATGTTGTCATTTTATACTTTCAATAAATTGTGGTACCTTTAAAAATTTAAATACTATTTTTAAATTATTTTTTTAATTTTGGTATTAATTTTTAATTACAAAATAATAAAGGTATGTTATTATATTAAGGTGTGATATTAGTTTTAATTTAAAGAGTAAACTAGTTTTAATATCCAATGAATTTATCATTTGTCTTAGATTGTTGTTTAAATTTCATAAATGGTATTTTTATTGTTGTTTAAAACTAAGAAGTTATTTTTAAAGATGGATAATGATATAACATTTTGATATGATCCTAAGGGACAATTAGGACCACGCCGGAACGCACTCAAGCTTTAATGGACAAAACCATGATGCACTTGTTGATTTGAAAGTTGAAAAGAAGCGTCTTAAGGATTTTTGGAATGGAATTTCTGGTGGCTGGGGATGTCATGGAGCCAAACAATGGTGAGGCTTGACTCAAAGGAACCACAGGGAAACTATGGAAGCGATTTGGATGGCAGCGGAATGGTCAGAAGTTGAAAAGTCGGAAATGGATAAAGTATGAATAGAAGATGGATTGAAGAGAACTACCAAGAGAGATGGAAATGTCTTAGTTTTCCGTACCTCACTAGTATTTTGGATATTACACACCAAAGAACTAGCAAGCTTTGATCAAACCCGTTAATTTTATTAGAAAGTAAGAGAAAGTTTGATGAAAATTACAACTTGAGATACAAGAGTTTGTATAGCCAAGATAATGGGCGGTGCCATTAAGGATGAGCGGTATCATTAAGACCATTGACCAGTTTAAAAACATAATTAAATGCATGACAGCCCTTTCTTGTAACTTGGACGAAGTAACTCTTCTCTTCACTTCTTCACCGAGTTTTTATTAGCTTTTATAAAGCATTTTTAAAACTTACTAAAACATGTTATAATGGGGTTGTAGTGTAGAGTGTGTGTTAACAAGCCTCATTAAAAACCTTGAGCTAGAAAACCCAATGGGACAAAACAAGCAACAAGGAAAAGAGTGCAAGAACACACACCTCCCATTGACAACTCTTAGTCGGCTTGAATCACAACCAATGTGGTCAGATAAGCCATAAGACTAAGGCTGCTTTTAGCTTGTAGTAGCAATGTGCTAACAGCCTTCTCAAGTATCTTCGATTTAGCTCAAGTAATAGGTCCACTTGGCAGCTCCAATGCTTGTTGTGCTTCCTCCGGTTCAAGCTCTAAGTCATCCTCTTGTGCCGGTTCATGCTGCTGCTCCATTATCATATCATCCCCTCCCTCTTGAAAAGGATTTGACCTCAAATCCGCATCATCTGAAACAAAAGGGACCAAGTCAGCAACATTAAAGCTATTACTCACAGTAAACTTACCTTGAAGATCGATTTGGTAGGCATTTTTGTTGATCTTCTTGATGATCTTAAAAGAACCGTCCGTTCTTGGCATCTACCTCAATTTTCTTTCATTTGGAAACCTGTCTTTCCTTAGATGTATCCAAACTGAATCTCCTTCTTTGAAATTCATTTCTTTATGGCTTTTGTTTGCTTGCTCTGCATACTTTTTTGTCCTTTCTTCAATGTTTGCTCTTGCCTTTTCATGAATCTTCTTAACATAATCTGTTGTCTTTTGTCCATCCATGCTTAATTTCTCACAAAAAGGTAAAGGCATTAAATCCAAAGGAGAGATGGGATTGAACCCATAAAAACTTCCAAAAGGCGAAAACTTAGAAGCTGAATGCACAGAATGGTTATATGCAAATTCAATATGCGGCAAACTATCTTCCCAAGTCTTAATATTCCTTCTAACTAGAGCCCTAAGGAGAGTTGACAATTGTTGATGCTAGAGATCGGTTTCAATTCTGGGGCTAAAGTGAATAGAAATTCAAGTAGATCTAAGATAAAACAAACTCAAAGAAGAAGGAACAATTGTATTGATCTTTCTTTTTAGTACAAGACTTTCAATTATCGTATTTCTCAGATTACAAATTACTTTCCCTTCTCTTATTCTAATTCTCTTTATTAATAGGCCTAAGTTTTAACTGTCTTCTCTCTCTCTCTGCTCTTTTCTCGATTTGACTTCGGCCAGCTGCCTGCTTTTCTTTCGGCGCAATTCTCGGAGCTCGGAGACTTATTCTTTGGAGTTCCAACTTCCATATTTGCTCCAAATGCACACCTCCTTGGTCATGGGCCGAATCGCTCTCTTCGAGATGCAAGCTCTAATTGGGCCTAAGCCGAGCGGAAGTGATAATGGGCCATAAAATGGGCCATGTACCAACAATAGCCCCCAACTCATATAGTTTGGCAGTTACGCCAAATCTATGAGCTAGATTCTTGGAGCCTATATCCTTCAGTTTCTACTTTTGAATTTCAAAACAAACTAAGGCGGCTTGATTTTACTTAGTTTGTTAGTTTTGCAGAATATTCTCTCATCTCGATGCCTTCCCTTAGTTGCCTATATATAGGGTCATACGACGAGCGTGTTGCCAGGCGCGAGTGAAAATCGAGGTTCATTGGTTGAGTTAGTGAGTAACTATGGGTGAGAATAGCTCTTCAGCAGCGGACCGATCTCGAAGCTCAAATTCTCCCTGTATGTTCTCTTCTCGCATCTTTACTATGTGTTTTATAAGAGCGAAAGATTCCATTCACTTTATCCTTTAATTTTCATATTTTTTCTGAGGGAAATCCTAAGGTTGAGATCCATCCTCTTACCGCGGCAACTCCCGACCTCGATCTCTTGTTTACAAGTGGCCGGCCTCGGTCGACAAAGGCGAGTTTCCACCTCCACCTCAGTCTTATCCCAATCAAACGGGGACTGCAGAGAAAAGATCATGTTCTGCAGAACCTTCCCCAAAACGGGTTTGCACGTCGAGCGACGTACGCGAGGATGAAGAAGCTGGTGATCCTGAAGCCCTCAAAGACACTGACTCTGGGGTTTCGACGCACTGGCATCGTTGTAGTTTGTCATCCTCCAAGCCCAAGTTTCAATGGAGTTTTACGCACGATAGGGACTGTCCAATCATAGAAGATTGGCACGGTATAGCTATTGTGCTAAGGCATTTGAAACCCCGGGGGTGCATTATGCTCGCACTAAGAGACATGTCCAAGAAGTCCAACTATACGGAGGCTCTGGAAGCTTTTGGGTATGTAAGTCTGACCTCTCTATATCTGCCATTTTGTAGTTACAACTCTGTTTTCCAGGTATAAATTTTGTTTATCGCAGGCTATCGGGGCATTGAATAAATGTGTGGGCGGCTACGAGGCCAAACTCCCAGATCTGGTGTCGAAGGAATCAAGCAAGACAGTTGACAAACTGACTAACATGCTAAGTTTTGCTCAGGACCGCGAGGCGAAGAACCTGGCAGAGATTCAAAAACTACATTCTGAATCGTCTTCGCTGAGTGATAAGATCGCCGAGCTTGAAGAGACGTTGCAGCAAGAACGCGAGGCGCGGGAGACCGTCATTGAGGCAGCGATTGAGGCTTCCACGAAGGAGCTGACTGCGAAATTCCGAGAACGTTATGCTCTCTTAAAGGCTCGGCTTGATAAGCGGAGCATAGAGGGTGAGCTGGAGGCTAAAGTAGCTGAGTAGATGCTCGCCTCGACATCATTGGCTTGATAAGAAGAGGTAACTTAAACCTCGACAACGAGGAGACTCGTTTGAAAAAAAAAACAGCTGGACTTAGAGCTCGACCTCGGGATGGCTGTCGTCTTCGACTTAAATGGTGTCAACACTTCGGAAGGGTGTGGTCCAGAAGATTTAATGGACTCTGATGCTCCCCGGGCTGATCCTATTGACACAACCCAGCAAATTGCCTTATTTTTGTCTCTTTTGTTGCTATTGCTATCCTTATTTAAGCATCACATTTCTTTGTAATAAACAACGAGTAGGTCATCGCCGTTTGTTGTTTTTTATTTGCCGGGCTACTTGTTGGTTTCAAGACAACGGTAGCTCGGGCTTCGAAATTTTATTAAAGTTTTATTTGAATTTTATTCCGCGCTGATTCCTTATTGTCTTTAATCGGGCTTTTGTTGATTTTTACCTCGCTATTGGGTGATCAGTCCAGTAATCAAAGTTTAATTTTCCCATGGTTTTTACCCTATGGGTCTGTAATTTCGGGATTTTGTTCCCTTTTTCCATTTCCGTGCTAATGGGCCTGGCCCATGCATTTTACACCATCGACTGCATAGTGCAGTGGATTAGCGTGTGCTGCTCAGGCGATCTCTAAGTATGCGATCCTTGGGATTTTACGCGTGCTTCCTTTCTAGCCGTTGGATTTGCTTTTTGTTCGCATGAACCACGTGTCGCTCATCAGTGGAGCGGCTACTGCTACATTCAATGGTTCCCGAAGACTTGCGTGCTAGGAGCACCGTTGGATCTACTTTTTTGTTATACATGTAACACGTGGCGCTCATCGTCGCGGTGTTGGCTGACGTGTGCATTGATTTTCGAGGTTGCGTGCCTTAAAGATGATTAGACGCTTCAGTTCTCCCATCTTCTTCCTGGAGTATTTGCAAGACCGCCATTTTCGCATTTTCACAAATGTACTTACATTTAGAATCCTCTCATTCTCCGATAATTATATTTTTTTTTTACAATTACTGTTGAAACGATGTCGACAACATCCCGGCCTTCATCTGAGGACACTGAGAGCGTCGATATGCTTTGTTCCCTGGGGCGGTGCAACTCTAGAAAACGACAAAGGACTCGCCACTCGCCGCAGTCCGCCGCCCGCAGTAGTTCCTCAGACGAGGATGTTATCGATTCTGTGGATAGCTTTGTTGAAGACGAGGTTTTCCGTTTGACTTGCGTAGTCAGAAAAGAAAAATTTGGACCTCATCCTCGCTCCGTATTCACCCGGAAGCTTCTTAACCTTTTTGGTGAAAAGTACTCCTTTCCAGAGGATGTAATCACGCTGGTTCCAGGACCTGGAATGTCGCCAGAGGTCCTCCTAGAAGGATACTTATGTGCCCATGCCCTTTATTTCAAAGAATGTGGGCTCTGCTTTCCTATCCCGTGTGAATTGTTAGAGTGGCTGGACGCCGTGGGACTGTGCCTCACACAAGCTTGCCCATCAGTTATTCGGACTGCGCTGGCAATCTTCACCCGAGCTATTGAGGTCGGGCGCCCGATATGCAGAGAGGATCTGCGATGGATCTGTAGCCTAAAGAAGAATCCGAGAGGTCAAGGCACTTACTATTTGTCACCTCGGAGGTACCTTAAGATCGTGGACGACCTCCCGAATAAGGATACCAAGAGGCCAGATCAATATTTCTTTTTCAAGATCTGTCCTGTGAGTATTAGCGACTTTCCAGTGGCGTGAATTTGCACTTCATGGACGCACGAGCTCGGTGGGCACCCTGGAGTCGCCGCTGTTTCTTATATTTTTGTATGATTTGCTTATTTAACTATCCTAATAATTGTTTTACTCTTTGTTTTGATAGGAGGCTTTAGTTGTCCCTCATCGCCAAAGATTGTTGAGTTCGCTGCAACACTTAGAGCTGGTGGTGCAGCGTGGACTTCGTTTTTAAGAGAGAGGCTCGACGCTGCTCTCTGGTCTCCCCAGGTTGGTGAGTATAAATTACTGCTTTTCATTAAGACCTTTCCTTTTAATTCTTTTATGTAACGCATCCTCTTCTTTTTGTTTAGGTACAGGTATTTCTCTGTTTGGTCGTATCGTTTCAGAACCAAAGAGAAAGGCACGAACTAAGCGAGCTCCAAGCAATATGCCATATCTCTTCCAGCTCGCCTGTCCCGTGACCTCGCTGTCGGGGTGTCTTTGGGGGACTTAGTCCCTTCCTCAATTTCTCTTTCAGCCCCTTTGGCACTTCCTCCTCTCCCTTCAAGCTCGGGTCCGGAGGTCATTGTAGATGTTCCGATGGAGGAGTTGACTGCTCCTCTAGCTTCACCTGAAGAGGGGACGCTGCCCTTAGAGGGGCCTCCGGTGAGCACTCAGCTTGCTTCTGAGAGTATGGAAGTTGACGGGGATCGGGCAAATGATGAAACGCCTGTTTCCTCTATTTCCTTAGCATTTGTGGCTGCTGAAGTGCCGGTGTCTCTACCTGCCTCTGTCGCGGCGTCTACTCAATATTGACCTCTCTCCCTTTGCCGCCTAACACTATACAAGCAACCATGGTGACTTCTCGCGCTGCGTCGGAGGACGGGAATGAGCATCTATGTCCGAGTGCTAGTGCCTCGGCGGTGGGGGTCTCAGGGTCAGGTAGGGCCAGCGGCAGGCCATCTCAGGATCCCCGCAACATCCTTCTAAAACTCAAGACCCCGGAGATGTGTATTCCTCCGGTTGAGGAGATGAGTTTTGGTACAGAGTACAAGGCGATGGCGGACGCCGACGTTAAGGTTTGTTTTTTTAAAAAAAAAACTTCTTAATCTTTTATGTTTTTTTTATGAAAAAATTTTACTTTTGTTTTCGTTCTGTATAGGGAGTCGTGATGCGGAATAAATACATAGATTCCGCTGAAAGGCGTACCAGAGAATGGGCAGCTGATTTGATTAGAGATTTGAGGCTCGTTATTTAGGAAACCACCTCAAAGCATGAGGATGAAATGTATGGTTTAAGATATGAGTATGACGAGCTGCTAGCCAAGTTCGACGGCCAAGGAGACGCACTCCGCCAAGAGGGAAAGGAGCGCGAACGATTAGAGGGACTCAACTCCAAAGCCCAGCGTCAAGCGGATTCATCTGAGAAGCTCAACCGCGATTTGCGGTTGAGATTGGAGCAAGAGGCTAGGGATCGTGATGAGCTCCAGAAAGCTCGAAGCTTCTCAAGCGCTTCTGTCGAGCGGTTGGCTTCCGAGCTTAACACCCTCGAGCTTGAGAAGTCTGAGATTGCAGCTGCTTTCCAACAAGCCAAAAACGCATTTGCTGAAAAGTGGAGCCATAAGAAAAAGGCCGTTGAGGGCAAGCTGAAGGCTCGTGAGGCTCTTGGTAACCTTTCCTTGATGGCGAGGATCCGGAGCACCACTTTCGACCTTGACAAGGAAACGGCGGAGTGCCTCGCGCTGTGAAAAGAGGGAGAGCCCGAATTCGAGGAGTTTTCTGATTATGAGCTGGAGAAAGACGCATAATGTCCTTCTCTTTGTTTATCTTTCTTAACTCTAACTTTGTTTGTAACTTTTATTTTATTTACGCATCGGGTCGAACCAATGTAGTTACTTAAACTTTTTTGTTACTTTCGGTGGTATTGGTGTTATTAACTGCTTTTCGCTTAGTTCGTGTTTTACCACTTTATTATTTTATTCATTATTTGTTTTTTGGGCGGTACTTGGCTGAGCAAGCTGCCTACGTACCTCACTAGGAGGATCAAGCCTTACATAGTTCACCATTCTTATTGCTTCAGATGTAGAACTTTTTTAAATTCATAACATTCAAAGGTCTTTGTTCCACTTTTCCAGAGTCTACGCTCTTAATTTTATAAACACTAGATCTTACTTCTTCTTCTACTTGATACGGTCCTTCCCATGAAGTCCCTAATTTGCCAGCGTTCAGCTCGCGGGTATTTTCGAAGACTTTTCTTAACATTAAATCTCCTGATTGGAATTTTCTAGTGTTTACTTTTGAGTTGTAAAATTTTTCAACGACATTCTGATAGTTCTGTATTCTCATATTGGCTTGATCTCTTCTCTCGTCAATCATGTCTACTGTGTGCTCGAGCATTTCATTATACTCCTGCTCTGACTCCGGTGCGTTCTTTCAACGTAGGCTTGGGACCAAAGTCTCTGCAGGGACCATTGCTTCCATGCCGTAAAGTAGCGAGAAAGGTGTTTCTCCGGTTGCTCGACGGAGGGAAGTTTGGTATGCCCAAAGTACACTATTGAGTTCAGCATACCATCCTGATTTTTTGGAGTCGAGGCGCTTTTTAAGGACGCTAATTATTGTTTTATTAGTTGTATCAGCTTATCCATTTCCTTGACGGTACCGCGTTGTCGAAGTCGACAACCTGATTTTCCACTTATCGCAGAACTCCTTAACTGGCTTGGCAGTGAGGTTTGTTCTGTTGTCAGTGATTATTTTGTTTGGTAGCCCGTGACGACAAACGACATTTTTCCACATGAATTCGGATACCTGATTGCCTGTGATATTAGGGTCGACTTCTGCTTCAACCCATTTAGAAAAGTAGTATGTCAATATCAGTAGAAAACGTACTCGTCGGAGTCCTGACGGCTCTAAAGGTCCTACGACATCCATGGACCATTTCATAAATGGGTACGGGATTATGGTCGAGCAGAAAGGCTCACTGGACTGATTAATCATCGGACCATGCCTTTGGCACTTTTGGCATCTTTGGGATTGTTTTTCGCAATCGGAGACGATTGTCAGCCAAAAATATCCTTGCTTTTTGATTCTTATTGCTAGGGCTCTTCCGGCCGCATGATTTCCGCAACTCCCCTCATGCATTTGGTTTAATATTGCAGCTGCTTCTTCTTTGCTTATGCACCGCAAATATGGACCTGAGATGCGCCTTTTATATAGTTGGTCGCCTATCAGGGTATACCTTGCGCTTTGCACTTTTATTTTACAAGCTAACCACCTATCTGGGGGTAGCTCTCCTGTTAGTATGTATTGTTGAATAGGCTCCTGCCAGTCCTCTTTTATTTGGGCTAATTTGTTATCGACGTTTACTCCATCGTTGTTAGGCTCGTGGTCGATTATCATCACTACTTTCTGATCGATGCTTGGTTTTTCAATATGTTCAACGGGTATTACCCTCCTAGTTTCAAGATCGGAAGTGGCTGCTAAAGCTGCTAGGGCATCTGCTGTGCTGTTATCTCTTCTTGGGATCTTGTTGAGTTTGAAACTGTTTAGTTGTTTGTTTATCTCGCTGGCAAGCTCCTTATACGCGTTCATCTTTCGATCCTTCGTTTCATACTCCCCTTTTATTTGGATTGAAATTAGTTGTGAATCTATATAGGCCGTCAGTTCTCTTACTCCTAGGCTTACTGCCAATCTTAATCCGGCTATTAGTGCTTCATACTCTGCAACGTTGTTTGATGCATCAAAGCACAATCGAAAAGATTGTTCGATGATTTCTCCTACTGGGGATACCAATCGTACTCTGACTCTTGCTCCTTGCTTAGAAGAAGCACCGTCGACGTGTAATTCCCATCTTTTGCTTGGGGTTAACCCGACTTCACTGCTTCGAGCTAGTTCCACGACGAAGTCAGCCAACACTTGAGATTTTATGCTTGTCCGAATTTGATATTCAATGTCATATTCACTAAGTTTGATAGCCCATTTTACTAGTCTTCCTGACTTTCTGGGATTGTGCAGGATCGTTCTAAGGGGTTGAGAGGTCATTACTACTATTGGATGGGATTGGAAATTTGGTCGGAGCTTTCTCGCCGAAGTGACAACCGCTAATGCTAATTTTTCTTCAATTGAGTATCTTGTTTCCGCTCCCACGAGCATCGTGCTTACGTAATAAATTAGTTTTTGTTCGTTTCCGTCAGCTCGGACGAGCACATCGCTGACAGCTGAATTCAAGACCGTAATGTAGAGATATAGTGGTTCCCCGGTTACTGGCTTTGCCAGGATGGGTGGCTCGGCAAGATATTTTTTCAGCTCATTGAGGGCGTTCTGGCAGTCCTCACTCCATTCAAACTGTAACTTCCCCCCTATTTGCTTTCCTTTTAGTAATTTGTAGAAGGGCAGGCACCTATTGGTTGATCTTGAGATGAATCTGTTTATTGTCGCGATTCTTCCGGTTAAGCGCTGAACATCCTTTGGTGTTTTCGGTGCGGTAAGGCTTAGTAGAGCATCTATTTGCTTTGGATTTGCTTTGATGCCCCTTTCTGTGACGAGGTATCCGAGGAATTCTCCCAAAGTGACCCCGAAGGAGCACTTCGATGGGTTAAGCTTCATATTATATTGGTTTTATGGTCTCGAAGCAACTTCAGAGCTGTTTGACGTGGTCCCTTGAGACCATGCTTTTTATGAGCATGTCGTCGATGTAGACTTCCATGGTCTTTCCTATTTGCTCGGCGAATATTTTGTTTACCAATAGCTGGTAGGTTGCTCCCGTCCAAAAGGCATCACTTTGTAACAATATATTCCTTGGTCCGTTATAAAGGAGGTTTTTTCTTGGTCATCGGGGTGCATGAATATTTGGTTGTACCCCAAAAAAGCGTCCATAAACAAAATCAATTTATGACCTACGGTTGCTTCCACAATTTGGTCTATATGAGGTAGGGGATAACTATCCTTTGGGCAGGCCTCCTTTAGATGCGTGAAGTCAACGCACATCCTCCAATTACCGGTTTTCTTTTTTACTACTACTGGGTTAGCTAACCAGTCAGGGTATTTTACTTCTTTAATTGACCCATTTTTTAGCAATCGCTGCACTTCTTCCTTGGCTGTAGCTGCTTTTTCTGGGCCTAGCTTTCTTCGTTTTTGTTTGACTGGTTGATACTTTGGATCTACTTTTAGTTCATGCGAAGTGACTTTGATACTTATCCCTGTCATATCAGTCGGTTCCCACACGAACGTTTTTTTGTTTTCTTTTAGGAAAGCAATTAGCTCGGTTTTGATATCTAGCTTGAGATCTACCCAATTTTCACTTTTCGGTCAGGGAACGCCGTGTAAATTGCTACGCTTTCTAAAGATGATAGTCTGGGTTTGGCCGTAGCATTGACACTTTTCCTCTCTAATTGCTATAAGGTTACACTTTGGAGCTTTTCGAATGCTATTCTGTAACATCCCCTTGATGCAGATTGGCTTGCTCTGAAGACCCCAACTCCATTATTAATTGGAAATTTTACAAATTGATGGTAAGTTGAGGCTACAGCCTTCATGATGTATAACCAAGGTCGTCCAAGTATTGCGCTGATGAGTTTTAATCGAATCTATAGAATTCAAGATGAGGTGGGATCCGCCCTTAATGAAGTCGATTCGCTTTGCTTGCTATTTTTTGGTTTTCGACTTCTACTTCTTGATACTCACGCTGTTCACTGCTATTTCCTCGTCTCCTCTTAGTTGAATCATGGTTGTCTCTTGACTCAAATCTCTACTTACACATTCCATCTTTCCATTGATTATTCCTTTTCAGACGCTCGACTACTGTACAGTCGTCCATGGAATGCCCTTTAGCTTGGTGATAATCACAAAATTTGATGGGTCATATTCCCATTTATCTCTTTCTTACGAGCTTCCGACTGCGTACGCATGCTTTCCTTGGCCTTCGGTGTCTCTCTAAAGGCTTTTTTGTTGTTCCGCCAATGATCTTCGTGACCCTCTTCTTTTCTACCTTTCTTATCGAGCTCCAACCTATTCGTTTCTTCCCATTCGATAAAATTAGTAGCTCGGTGAAGAACGTCATCTAAGCTGTCAAAAGGTCGTAGGAACATTTCAGCTCGGAAACTTGATTTCGGCCATAGGCCCATTTTTAATGTGCAAATGGCTACTTCGTCGGTTATATTCACGTTAAAGCTCTTGCTTCCTTGAAGCGGCTCAGATAGTCCCGCAATGGCTCGTTTTGTTGTTGTACTATTGCAAACAGGTTATCTGCTAAGGTTTGTTTTTGGATAAACATTGAAAAGTTCTTAAGGAACCCTTCAGCCAATTGCTCAAAATTATCTATCGTATTTTGTTTTAGAGACGAGAACCAATCGAGAGCTGATCCGGTGAGATTCTCAGAGAATAGCCGACACAAACCAACATCTCGCTCTTTGTTATTAAAGTGTGCTTTCATCGCCGCCAGGCGGAATATCTTTAGATGAGCGACTAGGTCTGCGTTTCCTTCAAATGTCGGGACTTTAATCTTTCCGACATCCTTGACGATCGTGCTTATTATTCTATTTGTAAATGGTGTTTGCCGTGTTAACTCTATTACGCGTTGGATATCGGGCACTGCAGTTGTTGCGCGATGGATCTGCGATCTCATTTGAGCATGCTCAGTTCATTGATTTGCGATTAATGCGCGCATCTCCTTCATTTCCCTTTCGAATAAATCGTTGTTTTCTGCGTTAACATTTAAGGGAGGTGAAGTCTCATCTACTTTCGTTTGATTCAAGGTTGGCCGGTAACTGCGGAACCGATGCTTGCAATTCGATGAAACGCTGCTCCTGATAATCTAGCCTTGCTAGGATCTGTGCAGTCCGTTGATTGTTCTGTTCGACAAAGTCGGCCATTAATTGCTTTAAATCGTTTAGAGCTTGTCCGTGCTGAGACACGGTACTTTGAGCGGCTGGCCTAGAAGGCAGCTCGGAGTTTAAAGGCGGTTGAATCTGCGACGTTAATATCTCTTCATTGTCGTTATTCGTCCGCTCAATTATCTGCGACTGTTCCATTCTTCTTCTAGCTTGGATTCTCTCGGATCTACGCTTCGGCCCCACGGTGGGCACCAGTTTGTTGATGCTAGAGATTGGTTTCAATTATGGGGCTAAAGTCAATAGAAATTTAAGTAGATCTAAGATAAAACAAACTCAAAGAAGAAGGAACAATTGTATTGATCTTTCTTTTTAGTACAAGTCTTTCAATTATCGTATTTGTCAGATTACAAATTACTTGCCCTTCTCTTATTCTAATTCTCTTTATTTATAGACCTAAGTTTTAACTGCCTTCTCTCTTTCTCCGCTCTTTTCTCGATTTGACATCGGCCACCCGCCTGCTCTTCATTCGGCGCAATTCTCGGAGCTCGGAGACTTATTCTTCGGAGTTCCAACTTCCATATTTGCTCCAAATGCACAGCTCCTTGGTCATTGGCCGAATCGCTCTCTTCGAGCCGCAAACTGTAATTGGGCCTAAGCCGAGCGGAAGTGATAATGGGCAATGAAATGTGTCATGTACCAACAACAATGTTCTATTAACTACCTCAGTTTGACCATCAGTTTGTGGATGACAAGTAGTAGAGAAGATTAATTTAGTTCCTAGCCTAGACCACAATGTTTATCAAAAGTAACTAAGGAACTTAGCATCACGATCAGAAACTATAGTATTAGGCATTCCATGTAAACGCACAATCTCCCTAAAGAACAAGTTAGCAACATTTTTAGCATCATCCGTTTTGTGACAAGGAATAAAATGTGCCATTTTTGAAAGACGATCTACTACCACAAAGATAGAATCACGCCCTTGTCCAGTCCTAGGCAAACCAACAACAAAATCCATAGGTATGTCATGCCACAGATGCAAAGGAATAGGGAGTGGAGTATATAAACCGTGAGGTTGTGTATTATCCTTAGCCATTTTACAAGTTGGGCACCTAACACAATACCTCTTGATGTCTCGCTTCATGTGTGGCCAATTAAAGTGTTCTTGCATGATATGCAACGTCTTGGCCACTCCAAAGTACCCCATTAATCATTCCACTTGTAAAATATTTATCCTCAAATCTGCATGGACATAGAACAAGTTAATACTTATGAATTCAAATCGGACTGAAAACTTACCTCCAAATTTGCATAATCTCGTCTTTGGCTTAGATGTTGAGTCTGGTGGCTCCTCTTTGAACTGAATGAAGAGTCAAAAGTGTAGGTGCCTGTTTTGGTCCAAATCAGGTGGCTTAAATCTATTGTCTTCCTCCCACTTTTGAATCTTTCTTGTGTTTTTCCAGCAAACACGCATACTTAAAGAGTAAAGTCTGATCTGAGCACAAGTAACACATCGGGTGGTTTGTCCTTCAAGTTTGAGTATACTCTAGCTAATTGTCCATGCTCCTGATTTGTTGATTCCAATGGTGCAAGCTCAAAACTTCTTATTTTCCTAAGGTATTTCCAGCTCCAAAATCCAAAGTGATGACTCATTTGATACATTGGCCCATAATCAACTTGGTTAGTTAACACTTGGACCATCCTTGTCTTTGAATCCTTGACTTGTCTTTCCTTTACTTTCACAAAGACTAGAGAAAACACATTAAATGTGCAATACGAATAGACAAACAATCTCTTAAAATGATAACTCATGCTTAAGGCTTCTAACGTTAGTTTTAATTGGTTCAGCTCAAATACGTGATCAATCAACTCACATGGCTCAAGAAACAAGTTCTTAATCATGCAACACAATTCAGGCCAAGTCCTAAACAATGCACATTCGATTTTCTTCTAAATATATTAAACACATGGCTGCTCATTGAAACATTCATTGATGACTTGAACTCTTGAAAATCATAAAGCATAAAACCTATTTGTTTAAAGAACTTCTCTGGTGTGAGTGCTTCAAAAGACGAAATCATTATATCAAAAACTAAGCTTGAAACACGAAATTCTTGTATGTGTTCCAAACCAAAACGTTTTTCTTCGTTAGCAGAGATCATCACAAACAAACTATATCCTGTTCTAAACAAATCAATTTCCTTACAGTGCTTTATTTGATAGCCACAAGGAATTAGCATAAGAGGTGATTGTTCCAATTCAAACTCCAATGGCAAACTCCTTTGTTTGTTCTCTGAAAAAGAAACAATGATACTCGGTTGCTCCGGTTCTAAAGAGCTTAGTTTCTCACGTTCAAAACTAAATTGATTAGAAGAAAGAAGACTCTTAGCTTCTATAGACGATTTGAGCAAAGTTCTGGTTGGTGGTTCTGGTCTTGCATCATAAATGGCTAATGATTCAGAATTTTGCTCATCCCTTGTAGCTTCTCCTTCAACGTTTTTCTCATTCACCATGGGATAACATTTCTTCGGTTCAAAGCTTGATTCAGGTGATGATTTGAGGCTTTGTTTACGAACTAAAATCGGTTCTTTGATTGTCTTAGCAAAGGCTGGTTTCTTGTCTTGAAGTGCTAACCCTTGGATTATGGCATTGGCTTGTGCTTTGCGGTTTGGTGCTTGTGGAGCGTACTTATTTCTTAGTAGCTTCTTAAGTTTTCTCCATGAGGTGTTGCTTGGTTTCTTGATATACCAACGATCAACAACTTCCTCAAGCCACCATTCTATAGAAGAAAGAAGACTCTTAGCTTCTATAGACGATTTGAGCAAAGCTCTTGTTGGTGGTTCTGGTCTTGCATCATAAATGGCTAATGATTCATAATTTTGCTCATCCCTTGTAGCTTCTCCTTCAACGTTTTTCTCATTCACCATGGGATGACATTTCTTCGGTTCAAAGCTTGATTTAGGTGATGATTTGAGGCTTTGTTTACGAACTAAAATCGGTTCTTTGATTGTCTTAGCAAAGGCTGGTTTCTTGTCTTGAAGTGCTAACCCTTGGATTATGGCATTGGCTTGTGCTTTGCGGTTTGGTGCTTGTGGAGTGTACTTATTTCTTAGTAGCTTCTTAAGTTTTCTCCATGAGGTGTTGCTTGGTTTCTTGATATACCAACGATCATCAACTTCCTCAAGCCACCATTTTAGAGCACTTCCAGCGAGTTGTTTTACCGCATGAGGCAATATCTCCTTGCTTGGAATATTGTTGTAGTAAAATCACTTGTCCATATTTTCCTTCCACTCAAGGTAGTTTTGTTTACCTGAAAATTTATAGAGTTTAATATCCATTTAACAATCTGAATTAAAAACATATTTGGATTTGGGAGTGTGAGGAATTTTCTGTGGGCTGCTCCATGTTGATCTCAAAGTGTTGTCCGGTGGTTTGGCTTTCAGCTCTTGTTGCTTCCTTGCTCGTGCTCTTGTTGCTTTCTTGCTCAGATGTTGTTGTTCTCTTCTAAAATCATCGAGCATTTGGCTAACATTTTGTTCATATTTGCCGTGACAGCCTCAATCAACAGCTTGTTGTCTTGTGCGATGTTGTCGCTTTATCTTCAGCCATTTTCTGCAACAAAAGAAGAGAATGCGAGTAGTTTGTTTTGGACAGATAAAAGTCAAATAAAAATTAAATAAACTATGCTGTCCTAGTCCACTTGAATTAATTTTCTGATTTCAAAGTCTGCACTTTCGTAAGTCTATTTAAATTAACTCTTTTAAAGTTTTAGACTAAAAGAAATGCTGAAAATTAATATTTTTGACCAATCAAGTAGAATATGAAAAGATAGAAGAATTGATCAGAAAAATATTCAGAGAGGTTTCGACACAACCTTTCTTGAGGTGACTCTGATATCACTTGATAAATCCTAAGGGACGATTAGAACCACGCCGAAACGCACTCAAGCTATAATGGACAAAACCATGATGCACTTGTTGATTTGGAAGTTGAAAAGGCGCGTCTCAAGGATTTTTGGAATGAAATTTCCGGTGGCTAGGGATGTCGTGGAGCTAAGCAATGGTGAGGCTTGACTCAAAGGAACCACGGGGAAGCTATGGAAGTGATTTGGATGGCAGTGGAATGGTCGGAAGTTGAAAGGTCAGAAATGGATGAAGTATGAATAGAAGATGGATTGAAGAGAACTACCAAGAGAGATGGAAATCTCTTAGTCTTCTGTACCTCACTAGTATTCTGGATATTACACACCAAAGAACTAGCAAGCTTTGATCAAACCTGTGAATTTTATTAGAAAATAAGAGAAAGTTTGATGAAGATTACAACTTGAGATACAAGATTTTATATAGCCAAGATAATGGGCGGTGCCATTAATGATGAGCGGTGCCATTAAGACTATTGACCAGTTTAAAAACATAATTAAATACATGACAGCCCTTTCTTGTAACTTGGACGAAATAACTCTTCTCTTCACTTCTTCACCGGATTTTTATTAGCTTTTATAAACCATTGTATAAAACTTACTAGAACATGTTATAAGCACGTTGTCAATGGGGTTGTAGTGTAGAGTATGTGTTAACAAGCCTCATTAAAAACCTTGAGCTAGAAAACCCAATGGGACAAAACTAGCAACAAGGAAAAGAGTGCAAGAACACACACTTCCCATTGACAACCCTTAGTCGGCTTGAATCACAACCAATGTGGTCAGATAAGCCATAAGACTAAGGCTGCTTTTGGCTTGTAGTAGCAATGTGCTAACAGCCTTCTCAAGTATCTTCGATTTAGCTCGAGTAATAGGTCCACTTGGTAGCTCCAACGCTTGTTGTGCTTCCTCCGGTTCAAACTCCAAGTCATCCTCTTGTGCCAATTCATGCTGCTGCTCCATTATCATATCACATTCTAAGAAGAGATAAACATTACTTTATATATATATATATAGATAAATTTAAATAAACATAAAATTATTCTCTTAACATGTTATATATTACCCTTGTTAAATACATAATTCTCAAATTTAATTTTCAGTTTTAAAACTAACTAAATTTTTAACTATTTTTAGTGTTTTCATTATTATTTATAATTATTAACCTTTACAGTTTAGTTATTTTTGTATTTTAAAATTTTATGTGTTTGTTTTAAAAAAAGACAATTTATATTTTTAATTTGTTTTCAAATTTTAAAACTATATAAATATATTCATGATCATTTAAAATTGTAATTATAAATATAGTTAATTTTCAAACGTTTATTGATATTATTCATGAAGCTAATATAGAAGTCAACATCCTCTTAGTATATATGGAATATGTTCATCATTGCCTTCCTGTTCACTATATCTACCTGTTGATCACCATGATTTTTATATCATTTAACTACTTTTCAATGTGCAAAATCTTGATTTTTTCATGTGAATGTCGAGTAAAATTATGGAGAGCCATAGTTGTTGTCACAGTTTTATCCATTTTCTCAGCTCATATCTAAGATGATTTCGGTCTAAAATCATCTATTTAGCTTCATAGTTTTTATTATTATTTATGTAACATTTTTTCTTTAAAAGAAAACATATGTTCTTTTTAAAGAATCAAGTTTCTTCATGGTATTTTGGTTATTTTTTCTGTAAAACTCTTCTGTTATTTTGTTTGTATTTTTTTAGATTGATATGAAACTAATTAATATATATGAAGTAAAAATTTACTAAACAAAATAAATATGAAGCAAATAATCTTACTAACATAGTTTATATCATCTCTGTAAAAATAAAAATATTTAATAATATCAATCAAAACACAGAATTAAATATCTTCATAACGATAATTTATTTATTCTTACAGCAAAGAGTAATTTAAAAGTGTTCATGAAGCTAACACGGAAGTCGATGTCCTCTTGCCATCACTTCAGTGATAGAGTCATGTACACCCTTCATTATTCGGTCACCAATGGGTATCACCAACGGGTATGTATGGAATATGTTCATTATTGTCTTCTTCTTCATTATTTCCTACCACTTGATTACTATAATTTTTATATTTTGCTTTCCAATGTGCAAAATTTTGATCTTCTTTATATGAATCTCGAATAAAATTGTTAAGAGTCATAGTTTTTGTCACAGTGTTTGTCCATTTTTTCAACTCCTAGTTTAGATGTTTTTGGTTAAAAAACCGCTATTTAGCTTTCCACTAGATTCTGACCTTGATTCACAAGAAAATAACATATTTTATAGTTTTATTACAAATATATTATGTTATGTTAATAGATGTATATTTTATAATTCTATTATTAAAATAAAATTTAGTCTGTAGTGTATGTTAATCATATATATATATATATATATATATATATATTAGATTTTACAAAATATGCTAAATTTTTCTTTGTCTTGTATCAAGAAGATTCCTAGACTTGGTGTGGAAAAGATTCCTAGATTTGGTGTGAAGAAGATTCATAAATTTAGCGTGCGTTTTGTGGAGAATTTGGTTTGAATTCCTAGACTTGATGATTTATGTATTTGAATTTTTAGAACTGTATATTAATTTTTAAATTACTTATTATTAATAACCAATCTAAATCAAATTCATAACAAATCCAATTCCATATGAGCTGCTCGCGCTCCTCGACTCCTTGAACCTCGCGCTTCCCCAAGTGTGCCCATCTTTTATTCGGGCGGCCTTGGGGACCCTGACCCTCTCGGTGGAGCAGAAGGAGCCATTGCGAGGTCAAGATGTCCCCTACTTGTGGATGGTGAAGACCAACCCATCCGGTAAGGGGACTTTTTATATGTCCGGAAGGCCTGGTCGCAAGGTGGTTACTGATCTGCCGAACAAGGACCATGAGATGAAGTGGGACTAGTATGTCTTCTTCAAAATCTGTCCAACGAGCATCGGCCAATTCCCGCCGAGCAGGCTTCGAGTCGCTTGGACTCACAAGACTAGTCGGGCATCTCGCTCGACTTTATTGGGTGTTCGTCCCGTTCTGGTTTTGTATTTTGCTAACCATTTCTTGTCTTTTCTTTGTTTTGCAGGTTTAGGACAAATAAAGTCTCTCGACTGCGTCGTAAAGCTTGCGGAGAGGCTTCGACAACGGGGAGATATCCGGTGTTCGTCTTTCACTCCGACTGGGATTCAGAGTGCTCTTTCATGTAAGTTTGTGTTTTGTTTACTTTGGTTTTTTTTAGAGGTTTGTTGTGGCGGTGCTGATGAAATCTCGTGGTTTTTGTAGCTCTGCCTGAGGGTGATTTTTTCCAAGTCACCGCGCCACCTCCGAGGTTCCGAGGAAAAAGGAAGAACTCTATCTCGCCGACAAACGAGAAGAAATATAAAAATCAACGAGGCGAGTCATCAAAACAGAGATCTTCTGCGAGCATGCCAATCAGGCCTCCTGCTCGCCTCTCTCGCGACCTGGCGGCTGGGTTAGCGAGGAACGAGCAATTGCTGTTTCTCGCCCCGTCGAGGCTGCGACGCCTGTTGCTCCAAGGACGGAGCACTCTGCTGAGGCGTTCCCCGAGGTTCCTCCTCCCCGCGAGGAGGGGATGGTGGAGGTGGTTGTTCCCTCCGAAACAGGTACCTGGTTTTTTGCCGAGTATTGNTTTTTGCCGAGTATTGGGAGTTGCCCTGTTATCAATAGGTTAGATTTTAATTCATTTTTATTGCAGATCCTTCCCACGGACCAGAAGAAATGGTCGTAGATCCGCCTGAAGACATGGTCGTGGGTCTGCCTGCTGGGGCTGAAGGATCTACTGTTGCACAAGTGGAAGCTGAGTCTTC
>OVBA01003602.1:0-27239 GCA_900406435.1 Lepidium aucheri | reverse complement strand
CATTTCATTTTTATCATTTTTAACCACAGTGATACCTCCCTTTTTAGGGACGTAATGAACCGGTGAAACCCACTTGCTATCAGAGATGGGATAGGCTACATCTGCATCAAGCAATTTAAGGATTTCCTTTTTCACAACTTCTTTAAGGTTTGGATTCAATCTTCTTTGGGGCTCTACACTAGAATGAGACTCATCTTCTAAGTGAATTCTATGCACGCAAAAGCTAGGTGAGATTCCTTTAATATCCTCAAGAGAAGACCCTATAGCTCTTCTAAATCTTTTAAGTTTGGATAGCAACATCTCAAGCTCTTCATCATTCAAGGCATCATTAACAATCATAGGATTTGTAGAATTAGGTCCTAAGGAAGCGTACCTTAGCCCTGCGGGAAGCGTTTTCAACTCCACTTTTGGTGCCTTGAGCTTGGACCAATCGTCTTGAGTTCCCTTAAGGGTCTCCTCGGTGTCATTGGTTGTGAGGTGCATGACCGAGTGCTTAGCTAATCTGTGAACTATTGAGAAGGTTGAGATTAGCTCTCCCGCTTCCTTATCCTTGACTTCCAACTCTACCAGCACTTCAATCACGACTGTACTCCTTGGTGATTGATAAGTATCTAAGAGTGCCCTATAGAGTTCCGTTTCAACCCGTGAGTACCCATCTTGGATCGGTGCAGTTAGTGCCACTTGCAATTGATCTTTTGTAATCAACTCCTCAAACAGCTAATTTTCAAGATCATCGGTCCCTTGGATCCAAAATGTCTGATTGTCAATAGTGGGTTTCCTTAACACACTCTCGATGTGGAACTTCATTTTGATGTCTTCGCCCAAGTTAAGCTCTATAGTTCCATTCCTCACGTCAATCAAAGCTCTGGTTGTGGCCAAGAAGGGTTTTCCAAAAAGTAGAGGATCCTTTGGTTCTTGATCCATCTCTAGCACAA
Source organism: Lepidium aucheri (assembly GCA_900406435.1). Lineage (NCBI taxonomy): Eukaryota > Viridiplantae > Streptophyta > Magnoliopsida > Brassicales > Brassicaceae > Lepidium > Lepidium aucheri. Next base: position 26,304 of record OVBA01003602.1, on the reverse strand, counting down.
CAAAGTCGGTTGGGATTTGTACTCCTCCTACGTTAACCGGCAAATCTTCAAGCATTCCATGTGGTATCCTCCTAGATCGGTCGGCGAGTATCAATGAGATTTGCATGCTTTGAACATCCCGAACCCTAACCTCTTTTCAACCGAGAGGGGCATGAGACTTATTGAGGCTCCTAGATCACACAAGCAATTGTTGAAGGATAGCATTCCAAGAGAGCACATGATAGTAAAGGTACCGGGGTCGGCTAACTCTTTGGGGGCTTCCTTCCTTAGGATGATTGCACTAATCCAATGTGTTAGTATCACTTCTCCTTCCATCTCCTTGGTACTCTCATTTACCGCGTCTTTGATATGGTGGCATCAACATAAAGGCATCAAACAATGGGATTGGAATCTCAATGTCTTTAATCTGCTTGAAGAGTTGAGTCTTGTATTTCTCAGCAATACACTCTCTATGGTTCTTTGGGAAAGGTAGAGGAGGAAGAATGGGTGGGAGCGGGTTAACTCGCTATGTTGCCTCAGGTGTGGTGACAGCGAGGTTTGGAACATTCTGTCCTCATTTACATGTGTTGCGAGGCAAACCGTCGAGGACAGAGGGTGACTTCAGCTGATCAGTGATCTGTGTTCGAGAATCACCCCCCCTTCTTCAATCATAATATCCCCAGTATTAGCAGCCATAGTGTTGGCACAACTCACCCTCTTTGCCAAGTGGATTATAGTAAAACTGTTCAAGCCCTCGTAGGTTGAGCGAGGTGGACATGCGAGGCATGTGTGTAGAATCGGGGAGGGCAGCGGTGTAGCTTGTTTTTGTTTAACTTGTTGCAGTCTTGTATTTATGTCCCCGATCATACCATGGGGATCAGTGTATCGGTTGTTGATCTCAGCAAACTTCACTGTGAGCTCACCGGCCGCACTCTTTTGCCCTTGCAATACCGCTTGTAACATATCAAATATAGCTCGATGTGAGACAGTTGGAGTAGAGTTTTGTTCGAGCAGACTGACCTCTTCCAATCGCATCTCTTCCGTGGCAGGTTTGGGTGTTTGTTTATTCCGCAGCAAACGGTCCATTTTAGCATTCATTATACGGATTTCAGCTTTGCTTGGTACGGATGAGTCAGTAGAATAGGCTCCACTGTTTGTATCTCCCTCATTATACTGTTCTTGAGCTTGAGGGAGGTTTGCAATGAGTTCCCATCTAGCAGTTATGTCCTTGTGCATAAAATTTTTGTTGCTCGCCGTGTCTAGTAGCGTCCGATACCTCGACCCGATCCCTCGGTAGAAAGTGTTGAGTAGGGACTCAGTTGTGTATCCATGATGCGGACATTAGGCAATGTAGTCTTTAAATTTTTCCCATGAGTGTAGGAAATTCTCTGAGCGCTTTTGAGTGAAGTGAAAGATTGATGTGCGAAGTTTTTCTGTGCTTGAAGGTGAGTAGAACTTGTTCAAGAATGTCTTCTTGCACTCGGCCCAAAAAGTGATCTGATCGGGAGGTAGATGTTTCTCCCAATTTTGTGCTTTCTCCGCGAGTGAAATCAGAAACAGTCGTAGTCTAAGTGCATGTTACTAAATCCGTCTATATACACAGCCTTTCAAACTCATCAAGGTGCTCAAGTGGAGCTTCGCATTGAAGCCCATGAAATTTGACTCGTTGGACCATAGCAATGAGGCTACTCTTGATCTCAAAAGTCTTGTTTAGCACAGGTGGTCGAGTGATTCCGTACCGTAGATCGGATATCTTTGGTTCATCCGCTGCACCTATCCTCCGTGGTGGTGTCTCCTCAGGAACGTTGGAGTTGTCCTGATCAGTGTACTCGTCTGCCGATGAAGTAGCCATATCGAGGACACAGAACAAGGAGTATGAATTTCCCTAAACTTAGGGTTGGGCAGTGAGTACAGAGGTTGAGCTTAGGTTGTTTTTGGTGCCCTCGCGTCCGGCTATGGAGGAGTACCTGCGAGGCCGGCAAGGACAGAAACAACGACTTGTCAATAAGATTGGAGCTTGGTCCTTATAGATCCAAACTGAGTGAAACACAGACAAGTTACAATATCTGTAACACACAACCTGATCCTAAGACTAGTAAACTATAAATTGGAACAAGCAAATCCGATTTGGCAACGGCGCCAATTTGATAAAAGAGTTTTTGCTACTTCTATCAAATCAATTGAGCATAGTGGTAAGTAAGGTGGAATTGTCGAACCAAATACTCAGAGATGCTTGTAATCAACCTATCTACTACTAGATCTTAGTTCAAGCTACCTACATTCTGTCACTATGATAGGCTATGACATCAAGTTAGCTTGCAAACTAGACAATAGGACAAATTACATTAAAAGACAAAATAAGAACATAATTTAAATGATCAAAACAGAGGAATGACTTAAAACATAGCACAACAATTCCAATAAGATAGAAATAAGGTTAAAGGCATAGATCTAAAAGATAGGGAGGTTGATTGGCGATAAACTCGCCGATCCCAATTCACCGAACTCTTTTGAGCGATCCCTAGATCGAGACAAGGCTAGATCAACCTGTTCTCACGGTGAAGACCCCTAACCGGATCGGATGATCCATTACGGTGCTAGCCGCGATCAAGCCAAACTAAAAGCATTAAGGTAAGCCCAACTCGTCTAACAGCTGATCTACATGCTAGATCTTTCTTCAGCGGATCAAGCCATCACTCACATGGCACTCGGTCTCTGATTCCATCGGCACTAGCCTTAGGTCACGGCCCAAATCAGATCTATCTTGATCAGGGAGAGATCAACATTAAGCTTAGCCATGTGAGAAGAGATCGGAGTTCAGATCATGGCTAAAACGGCAAGGTAATCAACAGATTCACCTCTGATCACCCTAGCCTCAAGATCCACACGGATCTACTCGCGCCTCATGGATTGAGTACGGAGGAGTATGGTAGATCTAGATTGCATAAACATAAAGAACTTAACATGAAATAGCAGCAAGTAAAGATGAAGATCAAACTTAGTTCATTAACTTAAATGCATAATCATAAAGAGTAACTTAAACAAGCATAAAGGAAACAACAATAAAATAGAGAGTGTTTTTCAGCTAAACATTAGATAAAAATGATAAGAGAGTGATTAGAGGGTATTTATACGGTCATTTGCATAACCCTAATGGTCAAACCGACCTAAGTTGGTCAACCACGAATCTTGCCCTCGAAGTCCTTGCGCGAGCATGGGCACCGAGGAGTGGTTCTTGTCTTTGTCCTCGGGGGTTGAGACTGAGTGGATGGTATAAGTGTAATAGATTTATCTTCCCTCGCGGCAGATAGGTTGAGGCTGGTTACTGAGGCATCTTTTCCTGAGCATTTTGAGCAATCCTCGCCCTGTGATCCACGAGGTAGCGATCCGAGTTTGCATAATCGTTTTTGCCTAGCAGCTGATCCAATTGTCCTTAGCTCCTTTTTGCTCATTTTCCTAAATAAAACTCCAAACTCCAAATACAAATGCAAATGCAAAGAAAGCAAAACAAACCTAAAAAACCTAAGTAAACGGAAAATCTATCTAGACGGATGCAAAACTACCTTAAACAAGACTCTAAAACCATCAAAAATCACACACATCAGACTTCCTGCAAATCTACCAAAAATCTAGCAGAGTTCCTGCAAGTCTACCAAAAATCTAGCAGACTTCCTGCAAATCTACCAAAAATCTAGGAGACTTCCTCCTAGTATACCAAAGATCTGATAGACTTCCTGCAAATCTACCAAAAATCTGGCAGACCACCTGCAGATCTGCCAAAAATCTGGCCGACTTCCTGCAAATCTGCCAAAAATCTGGCAAACTTTTTTTTTCGGACGCGTAGACCGATCAGTCTATGTATAGACTGGTCGATCTGTTAATTTTTTCTATATGTATATTATATTTAACATTTTCTAATTTAAATAGAATGATTTTGTATATTACCATATATGTTGTGATTTTCTATTCTTAAATAAATAAACTATTAAATATATAAATTGATATAATTTATGATATATAAAAAGGTAAGATTTTAAGAATAAAACCTTTATTTTGAAACTTATTCAATGCAATTGGAATTTATATTGTTTTCATAATAATTCAATAATTAAGGAAATGATAGTTAAATATTATTTTGAAATGTGATTCAACACATGGCATTCTATTGTACTATCATACCCTCTATTCCGAATATTTCTTAATTATTCCTTATATTCCTTCAATAATAGTTAAATTCCTTATTATTATTTTTCAATTATTTTTGTAATTTATATAATCCTTCATTATTAAAATGTCACAAATATTATATCTTTTTTGAGAGAAACTATATATCATAGATTATATTATAAATATTTTATTTACACTCATAAACTATAAATTTAATATGTACAACTATAAACTTAACAATGTCCCATGTTTAGAAAGTTCATATGTATAAATAAATATATATATCATTTAGTACGAGATGGCTTCACACCTCGCGGTGCTTACACCTCTCGCCCCTATTGGTCCTGCCACCACGCTGCAGAACGAGAGCTTGTGTGGAACCTTTTCTTTCTGGCGTAACAGCGGTATTCTATATAAAATTATATATTATATACAATATTAGAAAAATATGTAATTTCAGTTTAAAGAACACATGTTCAAAAAAGAAATTAATCTTTAACAATAAAAAAAAATCCTAAAACCCTAAACCCTAAAAAAGAAAGCTTTGTTTGTTCCATATTATATTGCATCCTTAAACAAAATAAAATCGAATATTTTGAATTTGTAATTCATTAAAAAAACGTTTCCAAATAAAATATTAAAACATAATTGAACTATCTTTTAAAAAAACTATTACTCATCATTAATTAAAGCTTTCAATATTGTTTCATATAACTAAAATATAGAAACATACATTCATTCCTCTAACGCATGAAAAAACTCAAAATTATTGTCATATTCAATGAGAACGTTATATTGTGTAATTGATATTCAGATATTTGAATTAGGATACCTTCTATGTAATAAAATGATAGCAATTTATAAAAATAAATTTACGATCATGTGGTATATTACGGAGAGTGTTATTGGAAATATTTAAATAATTAGATTGTTAGTAAGAGTAATTTTGAGATTTTAATGTCAAAAATTAAGATCTACGAGAGTGTTGCCTTCTACGGGAAGGTTGCCTTCGACCTCCCAATGATTCCCAAATCATTCTTTTGAAATGTCCGAGGTTCAAATGACCTGGACAAAAAACATCGTCTTAATAACTGGCTGGTTTCTCAACAGCCTTACATAAGTGCATTATTAGAAACTCATGTTAGGGAACCCAATTTACCCCAAACGATTCAAACACTTGGTATTGGATGAAACTTTACCTCAAATTACCAATCTGATGGAGATGGAAGAATTATCATTATCTGGAAAAATCATGTCTCTCTCTCCGTTATTCACCAATCTCGCCAAAGTATGACCTGCAAAATTGACATCCCAAACTGTCAGTCCTTTGCTATAACTGCTCTCTATGCAGATAACACTCATTTGGAACGCTCAACAATGTGGGCAGAGCTGCTGGATCTGAATGAAAGATTTTACCTTTACAATTACCCTTGGATAATTGGAGGTGATTTTAACCAAATCAGTGCTCCTCACGAGCACTCTTCTCCTGCAGTCACACAGTTTGATGCTCACATGATTGATATGTTATCTAGTATGCAAAGTATGGGAATGCTTGACCTATCAAGGGCCTTTATATACATGGAAAAACAACAGAGATGTTGCTCCTATTGCTAAAAAATTAGACCGGGTCGTAGTCAATCAAGAATGGACTGCCTCTTATCCCCTTAGCCATGTTACTTCCTTCCATCTAATTTCTCAGACCACACCTCAGCCACTCTAAGCCTTAACTCCTCAATCCCTTGCTCAGGTACCCGCTAAGTTCCTTAACTACCTAGCCACTCACCCAAAATTCATTGAGACAGTGGAGACTACATGGAGCTTGACCAGAGGCCTAGACAACTCACTTTCCTCGTTCTGCTACTTTTTTAAAACATTTAAAAACTCCTTTAAAAACCCTAAACAGAAACAACTATTCTCATATCAAAAGGAGGGTGTGTGAAGCTAATGAGGTTGTTAAATGCTTGCAGGTTCAATCCTTGAATAATCCTATACCAGAAAATTTTGAAGAGGAACGAGCAGCCCTAAATCAGCTACATCATTTACAACAAATAGAAGAATGCTTTTTCAAAAAAAAAGTCTCGTATTCATTGGCTAAAAGAAAATTCAAGGAACTCTTTCAACGCAATTCGATCATTTACCTTAGCCAATGGTCACGTGGTTTCAGATCCCTTATTGATGAGTAGGGCTGCCATTTAACACTTCACCTCTATACTTGCCCCTATGGACTTGTCTCCTCTCTCCCTGCCTTTCACCTGGTTCCGATCTCTTATTGATTTCACTTGCAGTGTTGAAGTCAGTCAAAGCATGTTATCTCCTCCTTCTGTGGAAGAAATCAGATTAATCCTATTCAAACTCAACAGTAACAAGTCACCAAGGCCTGATGGACTCTCTGCTAGTTTTTTCAAAGCGGCTTGGCCAATTCTAGGCTCTGATTTCACCTCAACAATCAGTCATTTATTCTCCACACGGTTCTTTCCTGCATCAGCCAACTCCACAATATTGTCATTAGTTCCTAAAAAGACAGGCGCTTCTCCACTCTCAGATTATAGGCCTATATCATGTTGCAATACAGTATATAAAGTTGTCTCTAAACTTCTGGTCCGGAGACTAAAGCATAGCCTCCCTACACTTATTCTTCCTAATCAAACAGCTTTTGTGAAAGAATGATTAATAATGGAAAATACGTTGCTGGCTGGAGAGTTGGTACATGGATACCATCTAAACAAAGGCCCTAAAAGAATTGTTTTAAAGAATGATATTTCCAAAGCATTCGATTCTGTTAGATAGGAGTTCATAACTCAATGCCTAAGATGTTTAGCATTCCTGAACAGTTTGTGAGGTGGATTGAGGTATGTATTGGTACTGCATCGTTTTCAGTAGGCTACAATGATACAAGTAATGGGTATTTTAAGGGGAAAAGAGGGTTGAGGCAAGGGGATCCTTTATCCCCTTACCTATTTGTTATCGCTATGAATTATTTGTTTGTCCTTCTTAATGCAGCAGCTGAGGATGGATGTTTTGGTTACCATTTTAAGTGCAAAAAAAACAAAGCTTACTTACCTATGCTTCGCAGACGACCTATTGATTTTCAGTGATGGTTCCCTCAATTCTGTCCATAATATTATGTCACTCCTGCATGAATTTAAAGATAAATCAAGCTTAGCTCTAAGTCCATCAAAAACCAGTTTTTATACTAGTGGATTGGATACCTCAGAGATTGAGATTATCAAATCTCGATTTGGGTTAACTCATGGATCTCTCTCTGTAAGATATTTTGGGCTGCCACTTAGTCCCAAAAAACTCTCTCTAGGTGATTGTTCCCCCTTGATCCTAAAAATCCAGCAATGTATTACATCATGGGCTGCAAAAACACTGACTTATGCTGATCGATTTCAGCTAATATACGCAGTGATAGGAGGCATAACTGGGTATTGGTGTAATACTTACATACTGCCAAAAAGATGTATCCGTCAAATTAACTCCTTGCTTTGCCACTTTCTTTGGAAAGGCTCGCTTGAAGGTTACCATTCTGCCAAAGTTTCCTGGGATATAGTTACTGCAACCAAAGAGGAAGGTGGGTTAGACATTCGTAACTTAAGATTTTTGGAATTCAGCTAGTTTTCTTAAAATTCCATGGATCATTCTCTTTCGTCCTGAGTCACTATGGAGCTGCTAGTTCATAACAGAAGTCCTTAAAGATGACATTAGGCAATTTTGGGTTCTGAACACTAGACAGAAACATTCTTGGCGCATCAACAAGATTCTAAAGACAAGAACTCAACTAAAAGACTGAGTTAAAACAATGATTGGTAATGGCAGAACCTGTAAGTTTTAGGTTGATAATTGGGCACCTATGGGACCTCTCCAACACTATTTTCCAAAGGGAGTATCTAGAGCTGGAGTAAGAGCTAATGCTACTTTAAGGGAATTGTGGTATGGTCAAGCTTGGAGAATCCTTATTGTTAGGTCAAAGGAGTGGCTAAATGTCCATATGGCCCTTACAACGTTAAACTTCTCAGAAGCAGAGGACCTCCTCACTTGGACTCCTGATGGTGTGAAATCAGCTACTTTCTCTACGAGCCATATTTATTCCATTTTGCTACCCACAAGACCAAAAGTCCCCTGGTTCAATGAAATATGGGTCAAATGAGCTATCCCTAAGCATAGATTCACATCTTGGTTGGCAGTCCAAAATCGTTGCTCTACAAAAGATAGACTCTTAAATTGGAACTTACTAGTCTCTCCTTCCTGTCTCTTGTGCTCCTCGGGTCTAGAATCTCGAAACCATATGTTCTTTGAATGACCATACTCTTCAGATCTATGGTCGAAACTCTGTCACCGCCTCAGATTTCCCTTCTCTCCGATTTGGGCTGATTTCTTCTCACACATCGGAGCTTCATCTCTGCAAAAAGAAAAGAAAAGATTGATTACTCTCACTTGGCAAGCTACTATATACGAGATTTGGATGGAGAGAAACACAGAGTCCATCGTAACATAGCTAGACCAATTGACTCTCTTCTCTCTCGGATCGACTGCGTAATCCAATGTAGAATCTCAAGCTTTTGATTATCAAATCCTCATGTGGCTTCTGATCTTCTCCAGCTTTGGGTTGATACTCCTCTTTACTCCCATGTCTGCGATACTTCCTTATCGTTCTCCATTGGCTCTTGGTTTCTCTGTTTCGAGATCTGAAACAATTAAATTGCACGAGATAAAACGGTTGGTACGAATGTACCTATCACACTCACGGCTTGGGCTGCATAATTTCACTGCTGAAAGATAATTTGTTTATTGGGCTACGTAGGTTTTTGGTCTTAGTTTCATGATTATAGATTAATTTTCATTCTACTCTCATATTGTTTGTTTCAATTGGGCCTTTTGTAATGAGTTTCTCATAACATTTTCATTTATTTTAATAGAAAACCTAGTTTCAAAAAAAAAAAAAAAATATGAAGGTTTTGATTGATTATGTTAATGAGAAACATTTAATTGAGAAATTTATTTTAGGAAAAGATTTAAATGATTTTGAAAATATAGTCTTAAATATTTAATAATTCTGACTGTAATTATACTAATATTTCCTTATAACATTTACTTTTTTAGTTATTGCATTATGTATAATAATTTACTTAATTTGGATTCTAAATATATACTACAATAATTATTGAGAAATGTATTTCATAAAAAAATTCAAATATTTTTGGAAAACTTAGTCTTAAACATATTTGGTAGTACATAACATATTTGGTAATAGAGTATTTAATATAATCAACATACTATACTTTTTATTTGTTACCGTTTGTTTTAGAAATTTATATAAGATTTTAATATTGTTATTAACTATAGATTTAAGATCTTAATTCAAAAATAAAAATTAAATACGAAGATCTTGATTGATTCTGTTATACAGGAAGCAAATTCCAATAAAAATTAAAAAATCATTAAAATCCAGTTATTATTGTATATAAGATTTGCAGTTATGTATTAGTGTTTAACTGTTTATGGTTTATAATATTTTCTTTATCATCTATGAATATAATTTCTAAATATCTACATAAATTAGCATCATTTATTGAATAAATATTAGAATATATTTATTATATGTTCATTCCTATACATAAACTAACATATTTTCGATACAATTATTAAAATAAATTTCACTAATTATATTTGAAATTTTTCTTTAAATAAGTTAATTTTCATAAATATTGTTTAAGATATGATATTGAAACAAAAAACCATAAATTATATCAACAAATATTGCTTGAATTTATGTCATATTTATTTTTGATATCTTCTTAATATTTCTCTGTATCAATAAAACAATAGAAATTTTTTAAATAGAAACAATCCTTAATAATAAATTTTAATATTTTAATTTCATTTCCTAAATATATATTGTTAATCAAATATAAATAAAATTGATTTATGTTACCCTAAAAATTAATTGTTACAAATACAGTCTAATAATATAAAAAAAGATATAAGAACCTAAATGAACATCAAAAAACCTAAATGAACATTAGTCTAGAAAGCTAAATAAACGTGGGACTAAGTACTCTAATAAACATATGAACACAATATTGCTTGAATTTTTGTCATATTAATCTCAAAATATAACAATATATACATATATATATATCACTTATATCCTTTAAGTTTAGAGTATTTTAGATTTTGTTTTCTCAGGTTTACTAAAAATTATAAGTTTATGTCAAATGGACAAACCTTAAATTTAAAAGCTAAATAAATACAGGTCTAACAACCTAAACAAACACGAGTTAATAAAACTTAAATGGACATGATTTTAAGAACTTAAATGAACGAGATTAGATATCTTCGGCATAATTTATTTTTTTCTATTGCGAAGAAAGAGAAGAAGAACTACAATTATTACATGAAGCTTCTAAAAAAATATTACGGATGTTAGTTATCTTTATGGTAACACTCTACTATGCTTTGGAGAAACATCAAAAATAAAAAATGATGAAATACTCTCTTATTTTATCATGCTTATGTTAAAAGAAACTTATGAAAGTCTTGATAGAGTTCATGATAGAGTTAGACATTATCTCAATTCACTCGCTCCAATGGTTTTTTTTTTAGAATTTGATGTACACATATGATAAAGACTAGTGTTCATGTTTTGATACACCTGCAAAAGTTATTGAGGAAATTGAAGACATCAAAACGTCAATGGCATGTAAAGTTTTTATATAGGATTAAATAGTTTGGTGTGTGTCATAGATAGAAGCTACTTTAGACTTCAAATACCAAATATGCCAGACACGATGAGAAAGCAATTGCAAGAAATACGCTATGTGCTTTTGAGACTCTATTTTTTTTGCCACTTCCGGCTTGTGATGTGGCGGCTGCTGCCACGGAACATGCTCTTGTTGTTCGGCTGGTTTACAAACGAAAACCTACGAGTTATGAGTTACTCTCTTCCTCGTGTTTAGCCTTGTGGTGATTCAATCACAAGTTGAATTATGGACAATAAGTATGTCCAATTTGTGTTCCCTTTGGAAGAGGTGTTGCAGACAGTTTTGCGTAGCGGTCCGTGGACCTTTAATGACTGGATGCTCGTGGTTAAGAAATCCAATTATGTGGAAAACTTTGAAGATCTGACCTGCATCCCTTTCTGGTTGCTTGTGAAAAGAAAACCGTTGAAATATCTCACTCAAGATATGGTTAAGATGATTTGTGAAACTCTGGGTCATTTTCTCTTCACTGATTACGAAGTTGTTGGTTCCCACTCTGTGGACTTTGTACGTATGAGGTTGTTGTGGAACATCAATGATCCACTCCGATTTTAATGCCAGTTTGACTTCGCCAGTGAGATTGTCATGTTGAAGTTTCGGTATGAACGCATGCGTCTGTTCTATACGGGTTGGAGCATATTATCGTATGATGTATCTGAGTGTCCGACTACTGTTCCAAATGCGCCAAATCCTACTAATGATGATGATAAGAATGGAGATGATGATGATTTGGATGACACAAACAATGATGATACTATGTCTGATGCGCATGATGGTGGTCCTGTACCATATGGCCCTTTGTCTCAATCACGATCTCTGACTATTATAAGACAAGTGGGTCCCTTTAGAGGAGGGCTGATGAGCATGTTTCCGGTGCAGCTTCAAAGCCAAAAATTAGGGCAACATGTCTAAAATTCTGCCAGAGGGTCTACCGTGATAACACTTATGAGGCAATCTCGAAGTTGGTATCTCATTGTACTAATTCGGTTGACTACTTCAGTGATTTTCTAGTTCCAAACGATGATGATGCAATTCCTATGGCACCACAGGAGGTGGATGCCCAAAACAACGCCAATGAGGGTACGGTGGGCCATAAGCCACCGGATTCACCATGAGGATTTTGGAACTTTTTGGGCGTGAAAGGATCCCTGATACTTCGACATCTAAAGGGTTTGAAGGCTAAGTACGTCCCAGATATATTTTTTCTGATGGAAACGAAGAATCGGGATAATGTGGTTTGAGATATTGCTGTTCAAATTAGGTATGATAATATTAGGTGTGTAAGTCTGCAAGGTGGTCTTGCCTTGTTGTCGTAGAATCATGTTGCAGTTTCCTTTAATTCTATTGATGCAAGGCTCATGGATTGTAATATAAATAATAATAAAGAAAACTCTTTTTATTTGTTGAGTGTTTATGGTCACCCAAATCGATCATATCAAAATCATCTATATGGGAACATTTACAACAACTAATTATTAATTGTCATGGGCCATGGCTACTCTGTGGTGACTTCAACGAGATCCTTAATGTCAATAAGAAAATTAGGGGCCCTCTGCGCGAGCCTTCAAGCTTACAGTATTTTTGTAATATGTTACAACATTGTTGATTGGAAGATTTTCCATGTGCTGGAAATAACATGACTTTTGTGGGAGGAACACATCAACATTTAGTACGCTGCTGGCTAGATAGAGGCTTTGCTAATGACGAGTTTCGTGCTTACCCAGCCTCGTCCATTGAATACCTTTCCATCACCGGATCAGATCACAGCCCGGCTATAATCACTATGACAAGAACAACTGACCGAGAGCGTAAACTCTTGAGGTATGATTCACGTTTTCACAACAATGAATCATATATGCATGCGATACGGGCAGATTGGTCAACAATGGATGCTGATAATTTGACTCAACGTTTGACGTCTTGTCGTCGAGTTATCTTCCAATGACGCCAAGATAATGTCACAAACTCAGCTAAAAACATTAAATTCCTAACCGATGAGATTTGTCAGGTCTAGCAATTGCCATCAACAACGCCTACACTTCTTCATGATCTTCGACAACAACTTCATGCAGCTTATAGGTCTGAAGAACTATATTGGCAAATCAAGAGTCATAATCAATGGCTTACAGCAGGTGATAGTATTACTAAATTTTTTCACGTAGTAACTAGAACCCATGTGGCTTGTAATCGGATATAACATGCTTGTGATAGCGATGGAGTTTATGTTTATGGCAGTAAAAACATTGCTTTAGAGGTTGAGAAGCATCTTGGCCAATTCTTTACGAGTTGAAGTGACGTCAATCTTGATAATATTTTTTCTTCAATTGGTTTGGTGGTGACTGCAGAGATAAATGACGATCTTATACGTGAGATTACGCCAAATGAGGTAAAGGAAGATGTATTCTCTATTGGGTCTTCCAAAGTGTCTGAACCAGATGGTTTTACAGCTGCTTTTTATCAATATTTAGGGATACAGTAGGTCCCATTTCGATTTCAGAGGTACAACAGTTTTTTATATTTGGTCGGATGCTGATGGAAAGGAACCATACAAATATTTTCCTGATACCCAAAACCAACAATCCTTAAGCTATGACAGATTACCTTCCGATTAGTCTCTGCAATGTCACGTATAAGGTAATATCCAAGATATTGGTGAAGCGTCTAAAATCAATATTACCAGGGATGGTATCGGAAAACCAAGCAGCATTTATTCCGGGTCGTCTAATCATAAATAATATCATGCTAGCACATGGGGTTCTCCACTCCTTGCAAGTTGATAACACAGTCTCAAGGAATTCTATGGTAGTCAAGACTGATGTTAGCAAGGCATATGATCGACTAGAATGGCGGTTCATTGAAAAGATTTTGGCATGGAAAAGCTTTCATGCACGTTGGATTCAGTGGATTTGTTCTTGCTTTTCTACTGTATCTTTTTCATTGCTTATCAATGGATCGCCATATAGATACTTCCGCCAAAGTCGTGGTATATGTCAAGGTGATCCGTTATCGTCGTATCTATTCATTTTGTGCTCAAATGTTTAAGTTCACTTCTCCTGTCGGTCCAATCCGCTAGACAACTTCAAGGAATTCGACTAATCCGCAAAAGACCAGTCCTCACATATTTACTATTTGTATATGATTTGTTATATTTTCTTAAATCAAATATGCAAAATACGATTGAACTGCGACAGATATTTAGTGACTATGACGCTGCTTCTGGACAACATATTAACATGAAAAATTCATCGATTACTTTTGGTCAGAAGGTCTTCCAACAATATCTTGGCATTAGTAAACTGGGTGGCTGTGAAAATTATTTAGGCCTTCTAGAGCGTTTTGGTCAACGAAAACAAATCATCTTCGCTTTATTGTTGACAAGATCAGATCTCGAATACAAAGTTGGGAGAATAAATGCCTCTCACAAAGGGGTAAAGAGATACTATTAAAGCGTGTAGCTTATGCTTTGCCCGTGTATACGATGAATTGTTTCCAACTATCCAAATCGATAACTAACGAGATCATAAGTTTGGTATCTCGATATTGGTGGGGCTTGACAATGTCAACAAGATGCCTTCCTTGTGTCACTTGGCATAATTTAGCGACAAATAAATGTTCTAGTGGTCTTGGCTTTCTCAATGTACAACTCTTCAATCAGGCTCTTTTAGCAAACCAAGTTTGAAAATTGGGTAAATCGTCCATCATGTCTCTTGTTCAAAGTACTCCAAGCAAGATATTTTCCAAACGGAAATCTCATAAATGCTAAGAAAGGGGCTCGGCCCTCTTATGGTTGACTTCGTTATTGGTTGGTCATGATTTGTTGTCTCCAGGTCTTTGTTATAATGTTGGAGATGGTAAAAGTATATCAATTAATCATGATTCATGGCTTTCTTATGAAGATCCACGTCCCCCCCGCAAGATTACTACCACCATATCAGTCTACTTTAACTGTAAGTAAACTTGTTGATCCTTCCACCGGCCAATGGAGTGAAGATGCACTTAAAAAATATACCCTCAAGATCATAAGATGATACGAAAGATTTATCTTCCTACTGTGTCTTCAAGGGATATGATCTTATGGCATTACACACCAGAAGGTACCTATACTGTGAAGTCTGGTTATTGTTTAGCTTGTTGGTTGTTTGGTAATGTTTTTATTTCTACATTGCTATTGGCTTCGTATATGGAGTATACGAAAAATCTTTGGTGTGCACCTATACCTCCAAAAATACTACATTTTATTTGGTGTGTGAGTTCGGGAGCTGTGGAGATTGTGGAAAATTTTCAAAAACGAAGACTTACAACTTCACCCTTCTATATTCGGCGTTGTTATGAATTTGAAACTACAAATTATGCTTTTTTCTCTTGTCCTTATGCTACGGCAGTACGGCGGTTGTCTAGATTACCATTACAACTTCTATCTGATCCGAATGTGGCTATTATGGATAAGTTACATCATTTGTTATCTTATATTCCCAATTCCAATATACTGCCGCTGAACCGATTTTTACCAGTATGGATCTTGTGGCGAATATGGAAGAGCCGAAATGAACTTTTATACGGTAATGTCTCTCGTACTTTTACTGATGCCCTTTCAAAAGCAGTCCAAGACACTCAAGAATGGTTGGATCGAGATGATGAAGTAAGGAACTCTGGTGCTTCTCGTTCTTTGATTGATGCTCGGTCGGGACGGGTGCAATCTCTAGTTGGCTGGCTAAAATGTAACCATGATGTATCACACTATGCTGGTCCTGTTTCTTCTGGAATGGGTTATATTTTCCGTGATTCAAATTGTGAGGTGATACATTATGGAATGGGGAAATTTCAAGGTAGGAATACTGTTGAAGAGGTAGAAGGTACAACGTTGATCTGGGCACTACAAGCTGTATGGGCAAAAAGATACACTCAAGTGATTTTTGAGGGGGATAGTCTTGTTCTCAACAGGGCTTTACATTCAGATAAACCTAATCTCCTATTACAACCATACGTAGCAACGATCAAGGCATGATAACATCAGTCTCAAGCGATAAGTTTCAACAATGTTTCAAAAGAAGTCTAACTCTTGCGCTGATATGTTAGCTAGGAAAATATTAAGTTCTACTAGTTCTTGGTCTATGTTTGACTTATATCCTATATTTTTACGATCAGCTGAACTATTTGATACCTTTCATAATGATTAATAATATGATACTTTTAAAAAAAAGTTACGTAAAAAAGTAAAAAAAAATTAAAGACAATTATCAATTAATAAATTAATATACAATAAAGTAAGATGTTTTAAAATAAATACCATACGCATTAAAACCCCCAAAAATATCATTCTATAAATTACGTTGTTGTGTATTCAAAAACATATGGATATTAATTGTATCTAAAAATAAAATAAAAAGCTATATAGTTATATTACATAAATTATAATCAAGTGTATTGCACGGGTAGTCATCAAATTACATTATGTATATGTTTTTCAAACTTGAATAAAAGAAAATTTCTCTCTTAAACATTATTATGAAAAATACCACCACCCAAATTATGTTTTTATGTTTTTATACCAATCGGTCTTTATTATAATGCAAGTTGTGAGTATTAAATCACGAAAAGGACGCTTTAAGAACCAAACTCACTTATTGAATTGATTTTGTTGCTAGGATTAAGAATTTGTTGCATTAAAATATGAACCGTTATAAGAACCATAATTTACAAACGAACTGTTACCAATTCATGTTCTTTTGCACTATACAAACCAAATGTTATACTAACATACGTAATTTTGGCTTTACAATATCTACGATCAACACAATATTAGTGAGCATAAACTGAAAATACATAAGAAACATCTCTGATACACTCCCTCAAGATAGAAGATGTAAATATGCATCTTGGAAAAGAGCAGTAAGAGTAGCTGCTATCTTACACATAGTTGTTGTAAAGCCTAGTCCAAATCTGATTATAGGCACCTGAAGCAACGAATGACGAAAACTTACCTACCATGTAACATGTTTTCTCAACACTACTGGGTGAGATAAGGCAAAGATGCTAAACCCCTGTAACGCCTGACAGCAGTATTCCTTGTGTTTTGTTCTCCTGATCTGTATGTTTCCTTTTGATAAACATAACAGGTCTCTTGGAGATTTGAAGACATATTTATTCGCCAATAAGCTATACCCTAGAAGAGATCAGTGAGAATTATAGTCACACATATTACCTGACTTTAACTGTGTATCTTGCAATATCTTTGGAATAGCTAGTTTGCTCAAACATCCCATCGACCATTCTTGGGAGTAATCCTTTATTGTGCTCATTGCAGCCCTGAAGCCTAGTCCCTAAGGGAATAGAAGAAAACCAATGTTATTCAAAAGGAAAGGTCTTGCTGCTACAGACAAAGCTCAAATATATACATATATCGATATTAAGATGACCTACATTGAATATGTCTTCCCAACCCCTGTCTGCAAAGTATAAAGTGAAACGAAAGATATAAATTCGGCAAAAAATGTAAACTTGAAAAAGGAATTGAAAGCACTCCAGGTAAGAGAGCACCAGACAAACCTGTCAATAAGTGATGATTGTTCCATTCATAGCATTCGCTGCATCTGAGAGTAGAGATAGACTAGAGAGGTAAGATGTGAAAGACAGGGTAGGGCACCGAAGAAGGCAAATTCAAAGTGATCATTAATTACATTGTAAAACATTTGTGTGTACATTACATATTATATATTATAATACATTGCATGCACTACAGCTAACATTACAAGGTCAGGTTCTGCTTCGTCATTTCCATTTTGGTGAGAAGTCCTCTCATCTCTTCTTCCATTCTCATCTTCATTTTGTAAAATTCTCTCTGCCCTCTCTCTATCGCCTTCAACTCCTCGTGTCTCCTTTTCCTCTCCTCCACCTCCTCCATACTCATATTCCCCATTCTCCTCTTGTACTCTTCCTCTATCTTTTCCTTCTTTGCTATTGCTATTCGTTTCAGCCCCTCTGCTTCCCTTCTTGCAGCATCAGCCCGTCCTTGGAACATCTCTGCCTCTGCTTGCTTCATTCTCACAATGCTCTCTAGTTCTTCAAAACGTGGTTCTTTCGGAGATCCCCTTTTCAAACCTGTCTCCACTCCACATATTTCAGCTTGCCCCTCTCTGTGGAACGCATCCACTAAGCTTGCTGACCTTTTTAACTGATGATGCGGTTTATCTGAGCACACCGATTTCAGCCACGCTATGTCCTGACTAGGGCTTCCCCTCTCATACCTGGGTTTTAGCTGTTCGTATATGAATGGCGCACATGATTCTTCAGGAGTGGAGGAATCACAGTCTGCAATCACCAAGCAAAGTATTGACTGAGTTCTAATCCAGCAATGACCATTTTTACATGGAACGTTTAAGGCGCATATATCACAAGGATGTAACCAATATGTTGTTGACATTCTCACCGTGTGATCAGATACGTAAAACTATATATAAACCAGATAAAGCTCATAATTGATACAGTTTCACGCACCTGAAATGAAACCCAGTATCCGATTGCAAGCTTCAGGAAAATCTATTGATCTATTCTTCAAAGTTGTCAGCATCATATCAGCAGCTTGTCTCAGCTGTTTCCCTCTAAAATCTTTGCTTGATGAAAATATCTTATTGACATACTCCAGTTCCTTGCAAAATCTCTCAAATTTCCATTCCCTGGCAAAACTTCGAAACACTTCTTTGACAAAGCCAAACATCTCTGAAGGATGGTTACAGGCGACACAGTGAAATTGCATCTCAGTCATTCCTGGACCACCAGAAGCATTGATCCCATTCTGGATGTAGGATTCTCGTATCCCACAATCTGTGTGGCACCAGTGAAGACACACATCACACCCAACCCAGCTACAGGTGTTAGAAGCCATATCAAAATTTGAGCACACAAGACACATGCAAGCACTACAAAATCCATCTTTCCTTGAACAAACCCTGCAATCGCATTCATCCACAGGCACCAAAACCCTACAAGATAGATTTTTGCATCTCATGTTCATGTAGATCTCAGCTAAGTGGGAAGACGAGATGCTGCTATCCAACTGAAGGAAATCAGAACGTCCAACTTTTACTGCAACCAAGATCTCCAACTGAGCACGATGACATTTTGTAAGTGACTCCAATGTTATACCAGTCATGTTCTGCAAAGCATCCTGAAAAGCAACAAGTTGTACACTCTTATCCATGTTCAGCATCATCTGCCGAATGTTTTCCTTCAGGCTAATTATGTATCGAGTAGGCATCTCATGGAATCTCTTGGTCATTACATGCATAGAATCAGAGAGAATGTATCTTAAGACTGTCTCAACAAAATCATCCCCACCGGCTTCCAGGCCACTTACCCAGGAGATGCTATCCCTCAAAGATTCCTTGGCTTCTATCTTCTCAGCATTAAACTTTGAACGATTTTCAAGAGAGCCCGTTATTGGACATGCTGATCTAACATTAACATTATTCTGAAAACTCAATTGTTTCTCAAGTCTCTTTGCTGCCTTAGAGCTCCTATCAGCCAATCTAAGATGTTCTTCATCAGCTTGACCCGAAATTAAATTGCCTTTTATTGCTTGAGGTTGAACTGAACCGTTTCCATTGTCCATCAGTCTTCGATAGATTGTATTCTCGGTGTACCCTGAATCATTATGAGACAGTGCCTGCCAGTCTATACCCTGAAATATAGGCCGGCTATGAACTGACTGCTCATTATCTCCAGTATTGTTGTTCAACGAACAGCTTGGATTATGATTAAATGAACGGGAACCTGAAAAGGACATAGACATAGTGAAGCCATCTGAATTGGTACAAAACGTATCTGCCATAGACCGAACACTTTCAGAACGGACTGATGAACTCAGAGGCTGATTACCATCCGGGCCGCCAATCGGCAACAACACATCTGGTAGGCTAAGTGACAGATCCAGTGGCTCCAACAACAATTCCTCATCCTTCGGCTTACTGACGACACTTGTCTGCTCAGTTTTATTTGTTCTTCTAACCGGAGAACTAGTGAACAGTTCAAACCCTCTGATACTTGGCCCTCCAAAGTTGTCAGCTTTTTCACTTTTATACCTGTCAGCAAGATCCTTGGACTTTCCTTCAGAAAAGAGAACATTTCCAAATAAATGAGTAAGTGGGACATCAAATTTTTTTCCTTTACCCTCGCACCTGTGGACGGAGTTATCCGGGACGGTGCTAATGATTTCCAAAGGCGTTCTATTGTTTACAGCATATTCCTCAACACATTCTGTGCCTTCATCTTCTGCTTTGTTGGTGTCACCATCATTAACCATCACTTGCTTAAGCTCCTCAACCTGATTCCGTTCACGAATAGCTGAATGTATATTTCTATCTAACTTCACTTCATGGCTCTCCTTATATTCTTCTTTTTTGTCATTTTTATCATCGACCATATGTGTAACCTCATCGACACCAGCAATGTTTGCGTTATCTGTAAACTCGTGTTCACTAGCCAAAGCAGCAAAAGTATCATTCACGTTGTTTTGAAAAGCAAGCGTGCTCTCACTCACATGTTGAGGCACATTTTCCCCTTTCTCAACACTGTTTTTATCCGTCATGCTTTCTTCCACCGTTTTTATTTGCCTATCACCACCCACATGACTGACTTCCCTGTTACAGTCAGTTTCAGTATCAAAATCAACAGATTTTTCAATCTCCTGGAAGCAACTATCATTTCTGGCATTCTTATGATCATCAACAGCGCAGGATGGTTGTTTACTGTCATCTGTGGAATGAACAAGCCAGGAGGCCGTATCTGATTGGGGTTCTGGCTCTGGCTCCAGCTCACCTTCCTCCATATCGCTACTGCTTTTGCTATTACCCTGCACTTCCTCATCGCTTTTCTTAACAATATTTCCAACACTTTTGGATTGCTCACTCCCAGAATCTTTGGACCATGTTGGAGAAGCTAGAGATTTAGATCTGGAGCGGGAATTTCTAGAATCAAATATCAATTTTGATTTCTCATTACCCGAGCAAGAAGGAGATTTGATACTCCTTTCCTTCTCTCTGTCTCTGAATAGTTTCCTGTCTCGGCCTTCCCCGCCAAAGTCATTCCTTGGGCCACCAAACCTCCTCCAAGAAGACACACTAGCTTCCCTTTTGGGTCTCTCCCTCTCAGAACGAAATCCCTTCGGAAAGGCCCTCCTTGAAAAGCAAGCGCTCTCAGATCGATGGTAACATGCATCCGGCTCTTTTCTTCGATGATTATCAAAGTCACGACTGGATCGCCTACGGGACAAAGCCCTCGTGAAGCCGACATCTTCCCCCGATACAAACTTGTGGCGGCCACGTTCGCATCTAGAAGGGGAGATGGGTCTTTTGCGAGATGAGAAGGATTTGTCAAAGAAACCCCAGCCTCGGTGGGAGGAAGATGCCGGACGGTCAGAATTTACCACGCTATGCAAATAAACCTGAACATGACATAGTCAAATATGTATTGACGAAGAAAAAAGTATAGCAGTAGCACGTATCATTTCAGTATAACTACCTCAGATGTAATGATTGAAGCACCCTTTGGAGAAGCCTTTGTGTGAAAGGATACAAGCTTTCCCCCAAACCCAAAAGATGCACCCACCGGTCGTTTATACCATTCTGGTTCTCTTAAAGAAACTGCATAAAGCAGATTATAAGAAATGATGTTGGTCCCGACAATGTTGCAATATATTTAAGAATAATTATTTCTCAATACACCAAGATGCTGGTCACATTTTTATGATCAAAGCTTGGAATTTTATTTCTAATTTCTTACCTTTCTCTTTCTTTCCAGCACCCTTCTTTTTGATACCCAAGGCTAACCACCCTTTGATCTCAGGGTCATCAATGGTTTTTGTAGGCTGAAGCTCCTGAAGTGCATGTGATGTGATCCTATCCGATCCATTTGGCATCAGCAAAACTGTGAATTTAATCTGGGCAACAAAATCCCCTGATAAAAAAAAAAGACAAATATAATGTGAGCCCCAATGTCAAGTTAGCCAGAAATTCATAGATCAAATAACTTCATCATACTTACCAGGTTTCTCATAAAGGACAGGATATGGTTGCAAATGACCGTGGTTCACACACTCCACAAGTCCAAGACGTGCCCTTTTCTCCTCCAGCGACCTGTATTAATCATACTCTCAGGCGACATTAGTAGGCGAAATAATAATCTAAAATATATAAATAATAATCTGCAAAAGATACCTTGCAGTGAATGGCATACGGGGGAAGTTCTGTATAATTTCGCTGATTATGAATCTGGAAGCCTTCATCTTCAACTGATGATAATTAACACTCTCATCTTTCTTGTAAATAGTTGTTTGCTTCTCGTCAATAAGCTTTGGCTGCAAATTCGAATATTGTGAGAACAATGGCAATTCGATGAAGTTTCGCCAATAGTCATCAACATGAGAGCAACAAAAGCATTCACCTTGCCATCACCAGTGCTTGCCACAATATCTATTGCATAGACTTCATTCTCTTCAAATTCCACATCTTCAACAGTTGTTTCTGGATTAGAAACACTTAAGACAACCTTGTTTCCATCTATCACATGCTGTTTCATTTGGTGGGAAAGAACCCCTTCAACAATTTTGCAGTCATAAGCTCCAGCCACCTTCTGAATAGCTTCAGTTACATCCGTGTTCTGTCATAAGATAAACAGAATATCAACATTTTGATTGCAGTAGTTTATGATTAAACAAGAAAATATCAGCAGCTCATATCAAGAACTTTTGTAAAATTCATATTCCAAAAGTGATGACAACCTTTATTTGGATATGAAGCCATAGGAATGAAAGCCATTATCTAACAATGACTTTCACAAACAATTTATATTAAAAATCCATTAACAATCTAATAGCTCATCCAGCATGAGGTAATACCACGAGAGGAACATTAAGCGGGAAAACGTAGGAAGTGAAAAAAACCCGACTTCTAAGAAGTCACCACATCTAATAGACAGATCAATGAAGGACCCTAGTAACATGTACAAGAAAAAATTCCCACCAGAGTAACAATGACAAAAAAAGGCATCAGACGGATAATAATCCATAGCAACAGTAAGTGTTCATCATCAGGGGTTTGTGAAACCTTGTCAATCATTCAAGAACCAAATATAAAACCAACAATATATCTTATGAACTTTCATCTAAAATTTGTATAATGGCTGGTTACCTTCTTTCCAGGACGTACGAGCCTCAAAGCAACTTCGGCTGCAGTATTTGCGGCAGCAATAACATCAGCTTTACGCCCGCTAACAGGCTCTTGTTGAAGAACATGGGTATGGCCAACAAGAGCAATGAACCCATCAATATGGCATCCCATATCACTGAAATGGAGAAAAAGAAAGGCAAATAAGCATCATAAAAATACACGGAAGAAATCATATAAACTCATCTAAAAAAGGTGATCACTAGAATACAAATTACATTTTAACCATATCACCGTCTTCTAACACTGTCTCATCACTGGCAAGTGGTGAGAAATGACCAACAGTGTTGTTCACGGAAATGCAAGTCGGGAAAGCGACACCTCGTTCAATCTTCTTCTTAGTATTCTTGTACATGCTCGCTGTTTGCCTTTAATACAATAAATAGAAGAAGAACAAACACATAAGAATATCAATAAGTGATAAAGAGGTACAAATCTACATCCGGAGCTTATGACCACGAAACAAAAAAAACAAATTAAGTACGAGTAATAAAAAATCTCACTCTTTGATAAAAGCATCTCCTTTATCGCAAATATCAACAATCTTAGCTTTCAGCTTGCATTCCGCTACAACAACCTGCAACGCCTCTACAATTCCAAACCCAGTAGCAATTAATACACAAAACATAATGAATTAAATTAAATTGTAATAATCCAAATCGAAAATGATGAAAGAGAAAGAAGAAGGAGAAGAAAGAGAGAAGAAAGAGAGCATTACTGTTAACGATCTCAGCGGCGTTCTTGTACTTGGTGACAACTTCAGGAGAGGTAAGGCCCAGCTCCTTCTCGTCTCTTTCATCGTCCGAACTCATCACTGACAAACTCTCAACAATCGAATCACGGAGCGAAAAATAAATAGGGTTCAAGAAAATGATGAAGGCAGAGTTTTCATCATTGTCTCTGAAACTTTTTCGAACTTCTCTTGCAATCTGAAGTTTCGTTGTTGAGATTGTTGAGCACAACCGATCTCGACAACAGTAATCGAAAAGTTTGATGAGATTCACGCTAGAAAAGTTTAAACTTTCTCAACTGAAGAACAGCCCTAGAATTTTCCCCAAATGAATCGCGATTTCTTATTTGGTCTGAAAGGAAGACTTAAACGGTGTCGGTTCGTTTTAATTCTTTTCAGACTTGAACAGGCATTAAACGAAATCGTTCTGCTTCCTTTGCCAGATATTAAGCCACATCACCTTGCATTTTGCGTCACATCTACCTATAATAACAATCTAAATAAATACAACATATATGGTTATGTCCTTTGTAACTTTTTATTTAAAAGTAAATGTATTTTATTGAATAAATATGATCTACGGTTGTATACCTCTATTCTACAATTATGACTTTTCATTAAATCTTTTCAATAACACTATTTGAAATCTATTTATATCTATTTTTTTTTCCGTCTAATAAGAGCTTTATTAATCTTATGAAGGTAAATCCGCAGTTACAAGATGTTGTAAAAATACAGGACATGAATCATAAAGTTGCCAATCCATAGATGATTTTGTGATAAACTTGGCTAAGAAATCAGCACAGCTGTTACATGATCTTGACACTTGATTGAACTGCAACTCTTGTGAACAATTTTGCCACGCTTTGATTGTTTGAATATAAGGCCGTAGAAGAATCTATTTATATCTACTTTAGAAACATGTTTTTGCAATTGGTTTGCTAATTTATAATTTTTGTAGTGAACGTAGATATTCAATCTTTTATACTTATTTTACAAAATTTTATTATTTTAAAATAAATAATTTCATTCATAATTTTTTTGTTCTCAAGAAACTTTTCAAGTTTTGTTTCAATCTCCTTTAGTCATGTCTCGTATTGTGATTATTTAATTATGGCGAAATGCATTGACGTAGTAAGTTTTCATTACATCTTTTGGAATAATTTATATACACTTTAGAAATTTATTTTGGAATTGGCTTTGATAAATTCACAATTGTCTTCTAATGAGTGTTGGATTATAATTTCTTCAGAATTTCAGATTTAGTTATTGATTGTTTTGGGATTATGAATTCATATCAATAAGGTTCCTAAGTTTGTGTCTTTTCATTACATTTTTTCATTATTAGATACATTTCTTTAAGAAATGATCACACCTTTTAAAATCTATTTTTATCCTATATAAAATTTAAAATTTCGTTATCAATTTTGTTTTGAGATTTGATGAACTCATATAAATTGGATTTTAGCAAACAAAAATAATATATCATATTATGAAATATATTAGAAGTATACTATTCACTTAAATAATAATCATAATAAAAACCAAATATAGTTATTATTATTATCAACTTCTAACAAAAGAAATAAAAATTTCAATAAATGCGATCTATGGTTGTGTCTCTTCATTTGTAACTTTTCATTTTAAAATTAATGTATTTTATTGAATAAATATTATCCACAGTGTATCCCTCTATTCTACAATTGTGACTTTTCATTACATCTTTTCAGTCACAACCTTTGAAATCTATTTATATCCACTTTAAAGACATATTTTTGCAATTAGGTTGCTTATTCACAATTTTTGTAGTAAATGTTGGTATTCAATCTTTTATACTTATTTAAAATTTTTTTATCATTTTAAAATAAGTAAAACATCATAATTATCGTTCATAAATTTTTTTTCTTAAGAAATTTTCAAGTTTTGTTTACATCTCCTTTAGTCATGTCTGGTATTGTGATTATTTAATTATGATGAAAAGCAATTTACTCTTAGATAAACTTGAATCTAGATAACTTAAGTTGTAAGTTATCTAGAAGTTAGTTAGGATAAGCTCTATATTTTAGGAGTAAAATCTAGGATATAGTTTAAGATTCCTAATTAGCTTAGGGTTAGGAAGTGATTCCTAATTAACTTAGGATTAGGAAGTTGCCAATGAAGTCTATAAATAAGATATATCAAAGGTGTGGTATCCTAACAATTGTTAAGAGTTAGAGAACTTTAGTTTTTGAGATATATTTTCTAAAGTTAATAAAAGAGAGTTATTCTTTTATACATACTAGTTGGTGACCCGCCTTTCGGGCGGGATTTATATCACTGCGAATTAAGTTATAAATATATGAAAATTGATGTTATATGATAGATATCTAAATAATAAACGTTTGTTTTGTGGAAAAAATTTAGTTTAACTGTATATAAAATAGAAGCTAATATTTAGAAATACATGTTG
>OVBA01003601.1:0-27239 GCA_900406435.1 Lepidium aucheri | reverse complement strand
CTTACTAAAAATGAAAATGTATTTAAAAAGGATGGAGTTTGGTACCTAGAAGTCGAACAAAACAGCGGTTGAGGCATTCATATCTTCAAGGGTGTAGTTCTGAGGGTCTGGATACCCTCTTGGAGCTAATCCTTCCATGGGTGCGGTGTGCTGCTGCCAATCTCAATGCTCCACGCGAGTCTGGTCGGCGAGGGATGCGCGCGAGGATCCTTCCTAGGGCTTTTGACTATGGAGTTTCTTTCCCTTGCCTCCGGATCTCTTGTATACTTGCATTGTAACCACTGACTGGTGTCTAGGTTGCTCTGTTTGTTTCTGGTGCGGGCTCGGATCAGCTGAGGTTGAGTGCCTCCTCGCGGTTGGTGGCGAGTCATGCGTGCGAGGCTGAAGTCTTGTTCTCCTAAGTGAGGTTTCCAGTTCATCAATCTTTGCCCACATCCTCTTTCGCTTGTCCACCCATTCCTCCTTCTCCCTTTCTCAACAGCCATTTTCCCAGCTTTTGAAGTTTCCCAATCCGTTTGTGAGCCTCCTTGCTAGCTGTCCCTTGGTTCTTCTCGGTGAATTCTTCGAAGAAATAGGATTCTGGGTCGACATCTTCTTCCTCTTCTGCCTCGGCTTGCTGAGCTTCTTGGAGTTTCTGTCCTTGCTGGTTTTCGCCAAGTAGTGCTGTGAGGGGAGGTGTGAAACTGACATTCTCCATTGTGTCAAGTCGGGTGAACGCCAGGTAGGGGATGAGTATTCTGACATCCTTTTTCTCCGGGTGGCTAAACTTGTAGACAGCTTGCCCTTGCACCTTTTTTTTGGCTAGGAGACCCGCTCCTTGAAGGTAGTGCAAGTCCGTAAATTGGGGTGGAACCCAATTATGCTTCTCTGTGTTGAATGGCACGCCTTTGGCTTCTAGAATCCGTGCAACCACTCCTCCGATGTAAATATGCTTCGGCTTTCCAGTCTTTCTCCCTGATTGTGTCATGGCACGTGCTTGGTATGTAGTAAGGTGGCTTGCCAACACGAATGAAAATCCAAAATTCCCATCATCTCCCTCAATGTTTTGTCCGCTTGGAGTCACGCCCACGATCTCCTTCATTGCCATTACCATCATGTGCATTTTGCTGAGGTTAATTGGCAAGGTGGAAGGTCTTGCGAAAATGACATTGGTTATTGCCCTCCTTGCATAGTTGAGTAGTGGGTTTCAGATCCAGCTTCCCTTGCTCCTTGACGTATCATACTCTTTAGCAGCAGACAGCATATTCCACACTTCATGGGTTTCCACCTTGTCTATATTCGGGTAATCCGCTTCACCGGCTCGGAACCTGAATATCACATCTAGCTCCTTCGATGCTGCCACGTACTCCTTCGTATAAACTATGAATTTGATAAAACATGGCCCATTCTTCCAGATCTCGTCTGTCTCGGACTTGGCACAGACTCGGAAGTTCACCGTGGCGAGGAATTGCAAGGTTCCCTCAAGGTAAGAGCTCGCCATGTTGTACATGCATGTAGTTATTCCCAGTGCACCAAAAATTCTATCTACCTCCTCATTGATCCCTAACCTCCTCATGGTTCCAGAGTGTGGAAAGAAAGTACCTTTTATACCCATAGCCTTCAAAGCCGCATATGCCCTTGTGGAGTCTTCGTCTTCTCTTGTGGATTTCTTCTTCTTCTCTTTCTCACGCTCCTCGTAAGCCTTCTTTTCCTCCTTCTCAGTGTATCCGCTCCTCTTTAGATCTTCAATCACATGGCGAGACCTTGTTTGACGCCCTTCCTTCTCTAAATTCGGTTCTGCTTCCTCCTCACTCTCATACTTGGCATCCATCGGCAAGGGTTGGACATATGGACCATCCTCACTGCTATCTTCGGTACTGCTCAGTGAGGCTATTTGTTTTCCTTTTCTTTTTTTTGAGCCCAACCAGTTTCTTCGTGCTCGTATTTCCAGTCCATCGGCTCCGTCGCCGATCTCCTCGCCGGTTCCATGATCGGAATTTCTATCCTCATCTGAATACCGTCATCCTCGTCTTCCGATTAGACGATGTATCGGTGAGGCTTGTTATCACGTCAGACCATAGGTGAGTTGTTGAGTTCAGCCGCTGTTTCTTTCCTACCAGCCTTCCTTGCGTCATGCATGAACTTGTTTCGGTATTCTTTCATCTTTCTCAAATTGCCGGAAGACATGCTTGAAAATGAAGGGAAAATAGCTCGAACTTGGAAGAGAGAGAGAGTAACTTGGTGGTTATGAGAGAGAGTAACTCGGTGAGAGAAAGTTAACTCGGAGGAGAAAAAGTTTTGCTTGCTTAAGTGCTTGAAGGTGAATGAAGAAGATTGCGGAAATCGTATCCTCTTATAGCCGAGTGTTGAGCCGAGAGGAAGAGACAATCTTGGGAGTGTGAGGGAGACAATCTCGTACTTGATTAGGGAGAAGATTGGGGGAGAAGATTGGGGGAGAAGATCGCGGATTCCGAGACACTCGCCCTTGGCATTATCTTGACCATCCATTTGAATTTTGAATCTTCAACCAATTTGGACCCTTGGATTGGTCTCCCTTTGACTTGCCCGCTCATAGGTTTCAGCAAAAAGCTGGTATTCGTGGCCCCCAGTCGGTGAGCAGGCATCACATCAAGTTTTGTCTTCTTGTGCCTCCTCTGAAAAACCCATCATAACAACATCACCCTCCTCGCTCAACTCTCCTCGCTGCATGTACCGAGGACTGACTGTCACTCAGAGAAACCCATCCTTGAACTGTTTTGGTTGCTTTTCCTCAAAGGATCTTGAATTCTGATTGACTCTCTGTTTGAAGAAATATCTAGAGATCACAAGAGTTAGCCAAAATACCAAGACAGACACAATCAAAGCATTCTAGACCATTAAGCTCATGTTCAATGTTCCCTCTGAGTAATAAGTCAATAACAATTATATTGGGATAAATCTGACTTAGAACCTAACATATAAAAGGATATTGAGGTGTGCAAGTAGGTTCATGAGTGGTGTTCAAGGCAATGTGAACACTACTCGCACACTCTCCTTGCCATCATGCTCCGAGGAATTCTGGTTCTTTGTAAAAATTTTCCTCTCCTCGCTTGTCGTCCTCCGAGGGTTAGGTGCGAGGCCAACTCTATCTAGGCTTTATGAGGGCATCACTTCCTCAAAAGCTCCTTGAACCTGAGATCAAGATTTTAAACACCCAGCAATAATAACCATACACTAGGAAAGGCTGTTCCTAAAATTTAAACAAAACTAAGTTGACTTTAAAAACAAAATTTAAAAGGGTTCTTAAAAGTAAAGGATAAACATGGGATTCCCTCCCAAGTGGGCTTGTTTAGAGTCTCAAGCTCGACTTTTCATACACTTCTAGTATGGTTGTGCATAGGGAACCAGAGTTCCCTCGTCTGCTCCATCAGCCACTTCTTCAAGTGTTCCCTCAATTTCTAAATATTGCCCATCGATTGTAGGCTTTTTCCTGTCTTCCTTTGAGTCAAAAATCTTTCCAATCCCTTCTCTGACCTTGAGTTTGATGGTCCTATTCCTTACATCAATCAAAGCTCCTACTGATGCCAAGAATAGTCTTTCCAACAGTAGTGGATCAGAGGGCTCCTCATCCATTTCTAGTACCACAACCAACACACTGCCCACGCTTATCGGAATATCCTGGAGCAGTCCTCTCAACTTCCTTGTCGTTCTATCGGCGAGGACCAGGGAGATTTTGCAGTCTTTGTAGTTTGAATATCCCAGCTTTTGTGCAGTTGTCAGTGGAATCAAGCTGATGGATGCTCCACGGTCACATAGGCAATTGATGAATGTGAGATGCCCTACTGCACAAGGAAGTGTGAAGCTTCCCGGATCACCTAATTTTTCCGCAATGAACATTTTCCTTTGATGTGGAAGAATTGGTATAATGAGTGATCCGGATGACCTAGTCCCAATGGCCTATTGCACTGTTCTTCTCTTTCCTTTAAAGTGTCCTTCAAGAACTTCTTGTACTATGGAATCAAAGTAAAAGCATCCAAGATAGGAATTTTACTTCAATCCCACTCATTTGGTTGTCGAAGAGAACCTTCGGTTTTTCCACTTGGCTCTTCTTCAACTATGAGGGAAAAGGTGTCTTAGCTTTGGTTGGAACTGCTGGTGCAACTCCTTTGTTCACAATCAGGTCAGGGATATCAGATGTTCCTCCTCACTGCACAGGCAAGCGAGGGTCTTCTCCGAGTTGCGGCTCAGGCCGACGAGGTGTACCCGCGAGTTATGAACTCTCGGCTCTAGTCTTGAAGTGTTCTGCACCCCCAACTTGAACAATGCTGTCCGCAGCCGTTTCCCTAGGTTCTCAACTGAGGGGAGGACTTTGCCCGTTCTGAGAGTGATGGATTGAGCCATATATTCTTTGGGATTTTGTACGGCTTTACCGGGTAGCTGTTTTGAAGATTTCGTAGAACATGAAGCATGAGCACTCTCCAAATATTTCAGCCTAGCATTGAGTGTTTCAAACTTGCAGTTGAGGTTGCTATATGTGGTATCAATCCGGCTTTGTACTTCCCCAAACTTCTTAGTGATCTCCGCTTGGTGAGCGGTTTGGCTTTGAAGAATTTGTTGGAGCATACTCATCACGTCCGGTGATTCTTCCTTAGGTTGTTGAGGTTGTGGTGCAGCTGGTACTGGCTTATGGCTTTGTTGCCATTGCTTCTTTGGAATCCACACTCGTTGTTTTGGTGGATATACTTGATCTTGTGGTTTAGCCACATTCGTGCTCCGATAGCTGAGGTTTGGATTCTGCTTGTAATTTACCCATGGTTTGGATCCACTCTGGTTTTGGACGAAGCAAACTTTTTCCAATTGCGCTTCCTCATTATCTTCAGCTACTTCCCCCTCCACCAAGTTCACTTGCTTAGTGTGTACCATCAGCAATTTATCCAGCTTCTCATGGAGTTGCTTTAACTCCTTCCTTGCAGAGGTGTCGGAAACGAAAGTTCCCCTTACAGCACGGTCATAGTCCTCGCCATACTGACCATCAGCTAAGGCGAGGTTCTCTATTAATGCACGTCCCTCAGTGATATCTTGTTGGAGAAAGCTCTCATGACTTGCGGTATCTAACATTATGCATATCCTCGGGAGTACTCCTCAGTAAAAGTTGTTGAGGATGGTATCCTCTCTGAAACCGTGATGAGGGCATTGAGTCTGATAAGTGTTGTACCAATCCCAAGCCTCAGCCAAAGACTCGCTGTTGTTCTGAACAAAGTTAGATATGCTATTCCGAAGCTTTGCCATACATGAGTTGGAAAAGAAGTTGGTGAGAAACATGCGTTTACACTCCAGCCAAGATGTTATCGATCCGGCGGGAAGGTATTTCTCCCACTGATGTGANGATAAGTGTTGTACCAATCCCAAGCCTCAGCCAAAGACTCGCTGTTGTTCTGAACAAAGTTAGATATGCTATTCCGAAGCTTTGCCATACATGAGTTGGAAAAGAAGTTGGTGAGAAACATGCGTTTACACTCCAGCCAAGATGTTATCGATCCGGCGGGAAGGTATTTCTCCCACTGATGTGATCGATCCCCAAGAGAGAAAGGAAAGAGCCTAAGCTTCAACGCATCTTCACTCACTCCATTGATGCGAGTGAGCGAGCATAGTCTTTCAAACTCGTCGAGATGGTCGAGGGGATCCTCCAAGGGTAGACCATGAAACTTGTTATTCTGCACCATGGAGATGAGACCACTCTTGATGTCAAATTTGTTGTTCTGGATCGCTGGTGGTTGAATCCCATTCCGTATCATGTGTGTACTCGGTGCATCACTCGCATCAATACAGCAAGGACGACGGGCTGGGTTCTGTTCTCGCGCCTGGTGGGCAGCCACATTAACCAACAGGGAGTGCCATGCGAAGTCGTTCCTGGTGTAGAATTATCTAGATCTGGCTGTGGTTGCTGCATTGGGTTACGTTGACATCGGATCTCCCTATCCTCGAGATCCACAAGGATCTACTCACTTCTCATGATTTGAGAGTGGAGGATCAAAGGAGATTTCATCACCATAAACATAAACAGTAATAGGAAAATAAACAACAGAAAGTAAAGATGAAGATCAAATAAACTTATTGCATTAAACATAAATCGGATTCAACAAAGTACCTTAACAATCTTAAAAGAAAGCAACAACGAAAATAGAGAGAGTTTCTTTGCTAAAACATCAGATGATTCTATAGAATGATGATTAAAGGGTATTTATAGGGTCATTTGCATAACCCTAATGGTCAAACCGACCTAAGTCAGTTAACTAGATATCTTCTCCTCGCTGTCCCTTGGCAAGCTTGGACACCGAGCAGTGGTCTTTACTTTGTCCTCTCAGGCGGAGGTCGAGTGGAATGGTCCGAGTTTTATAATTTGGTTCTCCCTCGCGGTAGATAGGTTGAGGCTGGCGACTGAGGTTTCTTTCTGTTAGCGATCCGAGCAATCCTTGCCATGTGAACTGCGAGGCAATGATCCGAGTCTGAGCAACTCTTTTCCTTAGCAGCTGATTCCGATAACTTTAGCTCGAATTTAAGCTCCTTTTTGCTCATTTTCCTAGAAAATCTCCAAAACTCCAAATGCAAATGCGGAAAGTACAAAAATAACTTAAATGGACCAAAATGCATGGAAACCCTAGCTAATCGGATGCAAAACAACCTAAAATAGGGCTCTAAAACTGTTAAAATCACACTCATCAACTATCCAGTTATGATTGAAAACTGCAAAGTTGGAACAGACTTTACTGTGGTGGAGATTGCACGAGGTAGTATGGTTCTCTAACTCATGGGAACACCTTTTCTGAACACTATTGGGGCTAATATCAATATCCCCAACAAGAGTGTGGTCCTAGAGAATGTTGACAAAAGGGTCTCATACCCTATATCAACTCCTAGTAAATGTTTTTGTGGTATGACCAGCTCTGCTAAAGGTGTTACGACTATGTCAGTATCAGAGGCTGTGGTCTAGGCTTTGTCAACCTTTGATGAGTTGTTTGGATATGAGTCCAATGAGGAAGAGAATGTATGTCGAGATATTGCAGACAAATTAGTAGAGTGTTGTAGCACTCTGGATTTAGACCCTCTAGAAAAACGTTTCATGCATGAATACTCTTTTAATTCTCAAGCTATTATATTCAACTCTTTTCCTAAGAGTTTTATAGGTAAGCTTGAAGCAGGCTGGTCATGACTCTTAAAAGTGAAAGAGGTCAAGCTATGTAGAGTTGTAGTGTTGCTGGACACTGCAGGAATTGAGTTCGCCAATGAAGATCAACACCTGAAGACATATGTTACGGATGAGCACTTGACTAAGGGAGGTAAAATTCCACCTAAGAGTCCACCCGCTGCCTAAAAGGTGATTAATTCAAGCTAATGACTTTGAAAAAATGCTGATTGGGAGGCAACCCATTAGTAGGTTCTTTTCGTTTTTGCATTTTCTGCTTTATGTTTTTCTTGTTTTCATTTTTCTTTTGTTTCACGTAAGCAAAATCTGGATAGACTGCTGAGATGGATTGATCAACTGAAAAATAAGGAGTTGCACAAGACCTGGAGATCGATCTGGGCATAGAAATGTTGATCTAGTGGACAAAATGGACCTCCGCACGACCTAGTGATCAACATCACCATGAAAATCAATCGATCCATAGGAGAAAGTAGCATATGCGCATGACATGGCGATCGACCTCAATATTGTGGATTGATCGATCATGCTACTAATGACATTTGCGCCCGATCTGCAGATCGACCTCACCACTAGAGATCGATCTATCTCAAAGACAAGAAATCGAGTGGATACATCAGATCAATTGATCCGCCATCAGCCCGATTGATCCACGGCCTAGATACATTTGCATTTTCCCCAAACCGGTTGGATTTAAGTGAATTTTTGTTTTGTGGGGCGATTTTTGAAGGGATTTCACAAAATCCAATTGATCATAATTCTTTTAATTCTTAACGGATTTGTTTGATTCTTAAGCATATTCAGCTCAGATTTTGCTCAACTTTCTGATTATTCTAGTCTTATTCTCGATCTTCAAAGGTATGCCCCTCTTTCTCTATTTTTCATTCTATGAAACTTGAAGGTTTTTGGATTTCTAACTTGTTCAATGAGCTTGATTTATGGTGTATAATATCTTCTTATGCCATTGTATGATGATTTCGTGCCTAGAATTGCCCAATTTTGGAGGATTTTTGTGTAGAATCTGATTTTTTTGTTGATGGAGAATTTAGGAAATTTTAAGAAATTTTGGTTTAGGATTGATAATGGAACGAATTGTTAGATACCTTTCTGGATGTTTTACTGTGTTGCTACTAACTTTAACTTATTGTCTTCACATAAATTTTGTTCTATGTACGAAACTTTTGATTTTTCATACCTTAGATGTCGATTTATGCATCAGGATTTTTGCTACGCTACATTATGTGATTGCTCCGGTGGTCCCTAATCGTTATGGCAATGATCCTCCTCATACACAGCCACACCTTGACATATACTGGGGATTTTTCTTCGCCGATATGCTCACTGGTAGATATTTCAGAGGATCACATGGCACGACATTGAAGGAAACAATAGGGAGTCTACTCACTCTGATTTTCATACTTCAAAGGTTGGATCTCACTAGCACACGCAAGGTAAAGGGGATTCATCTGATGGTTGAGAGATTCATGACAAACGTCAACTACATGACGACCAGAGTTAAGTGGAGATACTACGATCATGACTACATGCCTTACTTGGCAAGCTTCTATTGTCAGGACTATCCTCAGTCACTCATCATTGCAACATGAGATTTGAGTCGCGTATTATTCATCCAGAGACTGCTGACTGAGAGCCAGACATCCACACCGGAGTACATCCAACCGATTTGAGGATCATGCATCTATGCCACCTGCTGCTCAGCCATAGCCACCTAAAGAGTCCACGATGGAACAAATCATTCCAGAGCACACTGCTAAGTATGATCTCCATCCTTTCTGTAATGATTTTACTAACATGGAGTACAAACAATGCGTGTATGACACTGAGGCGAAGAAGCACTCTATGATGCAGCGCGTGTGGGATGCGCTTTGGAAGATCAAGGTGCCTATGCCTTCTTACCTTGGAGAACCATTAGGGAGTGCACAAGATGGGAAACTCCTGAGCTGTTGATGCGAGATCCAATGTTGCTGGACATAGGCTTGTTGTTGCGTAAGACGATGAGGACGACAAGGAGACCATTGATATGTGCCTCTCATGTTGTCACAGAGCTCTTGGAGATTGCATGACCAGTAGAGTATTCGTATTTCTCTTACTTGTTTTTTGTCTTTTGTATTTTTCTTATTTTATTTTTCTGCGTAAGTTGGTGCTTCCTTTAGGTTTGTTCTCACACAAGACGGTGTGAAGTAAGTCTGGGGGAGGAAAATTGCAGTGACTAACGCTAATTTTCTATGTTTTGTTTTCATTTTGAGTTATTTTTTATGTTTTTCTTGAGTCACTTTGTTTTTATTGAGAATAAAACCAGTGTAGAAACTATGATTTTCAAAGTTTTATTGCATTTTCGGGAACTTAAGTAACCATTGACTCAGATTTGACAGGAATTGATTGACAGGAATCTCATGCCGGCTTCACACCTAACTTTATTTAATTCTCTTATCAAAGGGTTTGGCATACATCGTATCAGGTTCCCTCTTTAGTCTCAAAAGACTTATCTGTGTGAGTGTGGTTCCCTTATCTCTAATCTTTTCTAAATGTTCGTACTGAATGTACTATCTCTAAAGTAACTATAAAACAAAGATGAATGCAATTTTCGTAGACTAAGGAGGGTCAATGACTACAATGCTCTTATCTCAATAGAAAGTGACTCATTTACTCCTCAGGAAAAAAATATGATAAGTAATTAATTAAATCGTTTAAAAAAGAAATCAGAGGTTGTTTACCAATTTGTCCAATAAAACCCGCTCAAAATCCACCTGCCCAAAACCCACTCGAAACCTGCCCATATGTTATTTTGGTTTTGCAGAAACCAAATGTAAACCGATAAAACAAATTTAACCAAAATAATCCAATTCTCTACCCATTTTATTACATCAGAGAAATTACATTTACCCTAATTCACCCAATTCTTTTTATATTTCATTATCGAACCTCCCTTTGCCAGCGAAAACAGCAGATGCGAAAATCGGACATCCAAATCATCTTCCTCCACATGAACGGCATTCCACACGAGAATCATCTTCTTCCACAGGAGAATCTTCTTCCAAAGGAAGGTTTTAGACCTTTTAACCTCTCTCTTTTTTCTTTTGATTTATAATGTTCCATATTTGTCAAATGTGGTAATCGGGTCAGAAAAATGTTAATCCCGCAGCTAAGAAGAGTCGATGGTGCGCATCAAGAATGGAGGTCGCTATAGCGGGGTCCGCTGTAGAGGAGTTGGTAGTTGGATGACTCCTCCTGATCATATTGAGCATCCTCAGCCATCTCCTCCACACGAGCACCCACAAGAAATAGTTGTTGAAGATGCAGTTGTAGAGGAGAATTCGATCCTTTTGTCTCCTCCACACAACCAAGCATAGGACATGGTTGGAGACGAAGTTGCTGTTGAAGAGGAGTTCCATCATTCGAGATCGAGCCTGAAAGAATTGAAACAGAAAGAGAAGGAGAAGGAGGCGAAGTTGCTGTTGAAGAGGAGATTCCATCCTTCGAGCCTAAAAGAATTGAAACAGAGGGAGAAAGAATACAAGATGAAATTGTGGAAGAGGTCGATGAGGAAGATGAAAATGTGAGTAAATGAAATTCTTTTTATTTAAGACTAGTAAACAAACTTGAGTAGTAGAAATTATAGCAATTGAAATTCTCTAAGTGTGGAAATTAAATTATGAGAGTAGGTTGACTGTGAAATAGACTTTTTCACTAGATTTTTTGTTGTAAATGGAGTACCCTGATTTGACTGGCAAAATGAGTTTCATACAGAGATTTTTATGTGGATATGTAGTATTTTTGACAGTAAAATTGAGTGTGAAAGTGGATTGGATAGTTGGATTAGATTTGACAGTAAAAATGAATTTAAAGAGTGGAAATTGGAGTAGATTGGACAGTAAAATTGAGTGTAGTCCGGAAATAAGCATCTGTTGAGACCATCTCTCCTACCATTTTGTTGTATTGTTTCTGGAATTGAATCTCTAAAGATATATCCTTGTGATATAAAACTGCATTTTTTAAATCCTCATTATTGATGTATACTTGTTGATGTTGGCTGTATGTCGTCACTTTTGAAGTAGGGAATATGAATTATTTGTATAAATTGTTTTGTCTAATGTCAAAATTAATGTGACTTTATGTGATTTATCAAATGTACATGGTTTATAATGTGTATTTTGTTACAATACACAATTTTACCAAAATGTTATATTATTTTGTAACATTTGGCAGAGAATTTTTAACTCTAATTTTTTTTTGTAGGATTCTGTTGAGGGAACAGGAATAGATCCTCCAGTGAGCATGTATTTGCCAACATCTGATTATAGGAAAACAATTAAAATTGCAACTAGATGTTACATTTCAAAGGTGGTGCAAACGATTGAGAAAATGCTCGACGTGGTGGAGAAACAATGGTTTTATGATTACCCACAGTTCCATCACTTCTTTCATATGCCGAGGGATAAAAATCACAAGGTGATGAGTATGTGGATGCTCTTAGTTCGGATGGCTCGCATAGAGAAGAAAAAGCAGTTGTGGTTTGTTGTGAATGGATTACCAATAAGGTACTCACTGAGAGAACATGCTCTTATTTCAGGTCTTCATTGGCATGACTTTTCTGAAGGGTATAAAGACCGGATAGCTGATATGAGTTATGTTCAAAGACATTTCAAGAACGGAAGAGTGACACAAGAACTGGTAGAGGTAAAATTTCTGAAAATGAAGAAGCCTACGTGTGATAGGTTGAAGATGGCAGTGTTGTACTTTCTAACCCGTGTGATAAAGGTTAATGGGAACGAGGGAAAAATGTAGGAACCCCGGTGGAACCCTTCTTAACGAAAGTAGTATCAGATCTTGATAACTGCTGGACTTTCCCGTGGGGTAGGCTGAGTTTCTTTGACAACTTAGTAGAAATTAAAAGGATGATAAGCTTGTTCGAAGAAAAAGCAAACACAAGTGCTAATCTATATTGGTTTATTATTCCGTTAGAGGTATGTGTCTTAAGTTATGTAGTGATATGAATGATAATGCGAATTAGTAAATTAACTGATTGTTCCATTGTGTTTTTTGTGTAGCTTCTAGCATTTGAAGCTATCTCGAATCTAATGACGGAGTTCCGACAGGAGGTTGAAGACGCTGAAAGCTACTATCCTAGGATGTGCAAGAGCAAGTACAGACGTAGTGCCATGAAAGGTTTTACTATTGAAGAAATAAACGAGGCAATTGGTAAAACAAAGGTCAGTTTATTGTAAAAATTTAATTAATTGAATTTAAATTATTATAGTTTGTTCTTTGAGAGGAAGTAGTGAATTGTGTTTATTGTGTTTTAAGCAGTAAATTGTGTAAACGAGGCAATTGGTTAAACAAAGGTCAGTTTATTGTGTTTTAAGCAGTTCTTTGTGTCACAGGATATCAATAGCATTATATGGCCAACTGTGGAGGAGAGCGACCTTATTGGTGAGCTGGCTGAAGAGGATGATGTGCTTGATGGTGTTGTTGATGGTTGGACAAAACGTCTGGTTGTTGAAAAAAAGAAGATACGCTTTAAAAGTTATTATAAAAAAGACATTGAGGCTAGAAATTATATTGAAGTGGCTGCAGAGAAAAGTGTATCTCAAAGACGTCAATGCAAGAATGTGGGAATATGTGAGTCCTCTAAGGCCGGTACAGGTTCTTCTGATTTTAAAGAGCTAATTTCACTCATGGAAAGTGGATTTAAGCAGATAAATGAGACACTCCAAGTGATAGACAAGAGATTGAATGTAGTAGAAGAAGCTGTTAGGGAAATGTGTGAGTCCTCTAAGGCCGGTACAGGTTCTTCGGGTGTTGTAACAAAAATAGTGTGTGTCGAGGAGATAGAAGAAGGTTTTAAGGAGGGAAAAGCTCAGCCAACAGATCCAAACAAAAAGAAAAGAAAATTGGCAGAACCATGTGGTGGGAGGTGTACGACGAGGCAATCATGTCGTGGCTGACCTGTGTTTATTTTGTCTAACTAAAAACTTATTTTGGTCCAACCAAAAACTTATTTTATGTCTATTTGGTTAATTGGCCATAAACTCTGTTATGCATATTTGGCCTTATTTTGTTTAGGATCTATTATATTCGGGTTAGTGGCTTGGTTTATTAATTATGGTTGTTGACTGAAGACTCATGTAATTTGAATGATGATTAATCCAATAGGTTTGTAGTTGTTTTTTTGTCAATTACGGTTGTTGATTGAGAAGAAGAACAATCAGTCATGAGTTATATATTGTAAAAGTAGAGTTTCATGACATCAGTTATTTCTGATGAACTTCCTTCGAGGGTTAAGTCCATTCGTTCCAATTCCTTTATGCTTCTTCTTTATCTTCTCTAACTTCTGTTTATGTCCTTCAATATCTGTCTTTATAACTCGTTCTCTCATCTCGTCAGGTAGCAAAAAAAACTCTTTGGTGACACAAAGCCACCAAATATCTATATATTGTTGGTACCCTTGTTGGTGTTAGTTAATTAATGAGACTTTTTGGTATTTG
The DNA here is from genome assembly GCA_900406435.1 of Lepidium aucheri. Classification (NCBI taxonomy): domain Eukaryota; kingdom Viridiplantae; phylum Streptophyta; class Magnoliopsida; order Brassicales; family Brassicaceae; genus Lepidium; species Lepidium aucheri. The sequence continues at coordinate 13,574 of OVBA01003601.1, read as the reverse complement.
TATTATATAAGTAATGAGAATATCAGTTGAAATTTTGTTGTGTAAGAATCAGTTACAGAAAAATACGGATGAAGAAAACAGAGCACTTAATTGTTTGCTACAAGAGTAGCTTTAATCTCATGAAGAAAACACATAGTTATATCGACAGTTAGAAGAAGTAGCAACACTATATCGACAGTTAGAAGAAGCAGCAACACTATATCACGGACACTTCTACAAGTTTGCTAGCATCAAATGGTTACAATTGAACAAAACAACATAGATATGTTTATTGTTTACTCAAAATGTTTGCAGTGAAAGTGTAAGCTCAATATTTTGATTAATAATCACTATTTCTTATAAATTGTAGAGTAATTTAACAATGCTTTTATAACAAATAGAATACAATCCATTACGTTACAATAAAATCTTACATAAGCTATAAATCCAAATTAAATTCCGATTTATATAAGCATAACTTGATTAAATCTAAATTAACCGAACAAGTCTACAAACGATGGTTTAAATTATTAGATAATACTTGATGGAGAAAGTCTACAAATATAGTCTAAAACACATGGAACCTGAAACACATAAGGATCCGTCCAACAAATATAGTCTTAAACACATCAAGTTTAAACTAATTTGACCACTGCAAAGACTACAAAACATCCTATGAACACAAGTGACATCACTTTCTTTGAGTTACTTCTGGCCTCCTTAAGCATAACTTTCATTTCTTTAACAATAGCTCTCATCTTCTCAAGCTCCATATCTTTTTGTTCTTTGTTGAACCTTGAGATCTCTTTCTCATCTCTGTCAAGTTGTGCAATTAAATTACCCAGAATTTCAATTTCGACGTAATTGGGTCGGTGATGGTGTTGCTCGAATGGGCCATCCAAATGGGACATTGTGTTGCTAAATTGTGGACACTAATTTGTGGATATAAATGGCCGACAATATTGGGTCACAATATTTTTATTACTAATATACAATTGTGTTGCTAAAATGGGCCACTACTAATGGCGTTGTTAATCGACATGTCCATTTGAAATATGATTAAAAACATAAGAATTGCGATACATAACCAGAAAAACATCAGTATTAAAACAAGTAATTGTATAAATTTGAGCCAACTCCCAGAATCTCTTTGCAACAATGTCTTCATCATCATCATCTGGTACAACTATTTTCAGCATAGTGAAGAACCATTCCCAGCTAGCATCTTTCTCACCCTCAACTACAGCAAAAGCAATCGGATAATAATGAAGATTAGGATCCTGCGCTGTGGCAAATATAAGAACACCACCATAACCATTTTTAAGAAAATTCACATCCACACTAATTACTTTCCTAATGGCCCTCAAGCCCTCAATACAGGCTCCCAAAGCAATGAATAGATACTTGAATTGGTTTTGCTCATCGAACTCCAAACTCGTCACTGTCCCTATATTTGTTTTCTCCAAGACATATAAATATGAAGGCAACCTCTGGTAATTTTCCTCTGGACTACCTCGCACAACCCACGCAGCTTTATGTTTTCCTCTCAAACCAATTCTATAAGATACCTTCACTCCAACCTATCCTTGCACAATACCAATAAGAGATTTAGCGGTTGGAGTATTTAATTGACCAGGATAATTACTTTGCACAATAGATGAAACCATATCTGAGGATCCTCTCCTTTTAGCATTTGATGTGCTAGCCGATAGCCGAGAGCAAGAATGCATCTTGCGGTATTCTTTAACCGACCAACTACCTTCGCATCCTTGTGGTCGTGTTACTCATAAGTACCAATTACAACCTCATTGATGACATCTTACAACGTATCTCCAAGTATCCGAGTTCACTATATTGTAGTCAAAGCATCTTTTGTGTGATGCTATAAACACTATATCTTGCACTTCTTTTTTGCACTTAAATTCTTGGTTTAATTCTAGACCCATAACATCTTCTCATTCCTCCAAAAATTGTGTTTGTTCTCCATCATAAGTTTCTCTAGGCAGTTCAAACCAATCATTCACACCACAACTATCAACACCTACGTCGGAATTCATTACTACCAATTCCTCCCTACCTATAATCTCGCCACCTTCTATACCTACAATCTCCAATGGATCAACATGTTCTTTTTCTGCTTCATATATAGTAATCTCATTGCTCTCTCCAACATCATTATTCACATCAAATGAACCTCCTATTTCCACTCTTAGATTCTCTATTTCAACATGCAGAATACTTCTTAAATGGTTCTCATCCGTGCTACATAGATAACTCTCTACATCCTTATCATCCAAAATATAGGATTGTTTAATTGCTTGACTAGTCAACAGGATGTAACTCATTCTTATTTTTTTCTCTCTATCGATACCAATCTTCTTCCGAATCTTCTCCTCTAAAACCGAGTAAGTTATATCCTCCAAAGACATTGTCTTTAATGTTACAACATTGTAAACTTCTTTAGAATTCCATCTGAACCCATTTTCAGTTTTATCATAACACCCACCACTATCAAAATGAATAACATTATAATCATATTCTCTGCAAAATAAAACAAATAGAAGAAACACGTTAGGGTTTATGCATTATAATATTTAGGTTTCTTAGACAAAACATTAAAAATTAATGTATATATAGATTCAGTTTGTTTTATTCAAATATGTCTGATTTTTTTGTTTTATTCAAACGAGTCATATCACCAATATCGTCAATATCATCTAAAATATTATAAATCCAATGTGTTGAAACACTTTAAAAACAACATAAAACCAATCACTTACGATTAAACCTGATCAAAATTTGTTTTCGTTTTCTTTAGAGACAGAGAGAGAGAGAGACAGAGCGAGAGAGACAAAGAGAGGGACAAAGAGGGAGAGACAGAGCAACAGAGAGAGAGAGATAGAGCAACGGAGAGAGAGACAAAGAGAAAGAGACAGAGCAACAGAGAGAGCAACAAAGAGAGAAACAGAGCGAGAGAGAGAAAGAGAGAGAGACAAAGAGAGAGAGCTCACGAGAGGTGGAGCTGTTTCTGAAACCAACATCGGCGGCAAAGCTTTCTGAGGATTTTGATTTTTATTTCAGTTGGTGAACGAATTTTTTTTACAAAATCTGTACAAAATATATTTTAAACGCAAATCCAAATGAATCCGTACGTTGGTTGAATGTTATGGTTCAATCAACATTTATTAATTTTCCAACCCATCTCATAATTTCAGTCATTTTTTAATGAAGAAAATTCCACCTTTTACAAGCCGAAGGGCAAAAAGAGTCAAAGTGATAAAGCCAAATGTAGAAGAGTACCTCAGTCACTTGAGGAGTAGCTTTGTCACTTCATTCTCAATTAAGAGCATTTCAGTCATTCATCCGACTGAGGAAAACTCCAATGACACAACTCTTGCTTACATTCTTTGACTCGCTAAAGAACAAACCAATAAAAAATACAATGATACCTGATATACCTCATTTTTATCGGTTTTAAGCTCATTAATTCACATGCTTTCAGAATTTTTGTTTGCTTTATAGAGTCTTTTCAGGTGAAAAACAGGTTAAATTTGGATTATGCCTTCAAAGCTTGGTCAAGGATGAATTAGACCAGGTTTTGGAACTTCAGCCAAAAAGCAGCGATCGATCGATCCGCACACTTGATCGATCGATCCTTGATGTTCAACAAAAGATGCGCTCGATCTGTTGATCGACCAAGACCTTTTCGAGATCGAGCGCATCTTTTGTTGAACATCAAGGATCGATCGTCATCCTTAATCGATCGTTCATGGAAGCTGACAAGGAGAAAACCTAATTTTTCCTATTTTGCACCTGTGTTTTTAGAACCTATATAACACCAATTTTTATTATATTTTAGAGCAATGATTGTTACGTGATTAGACCTTGTATTGGAGTTGTTGGGTGAGGAATTCCAATCTCTACACAATTGGTGAAGATTTCTAAAACTCTTAATTTCAAATGCATTTACTTTTATGTTTTCTATGATATCTTTCAATTCATTCATCTTTACCATGTGTGAGTAGACCCAAATCAAGTTTAGAGTTTTCTAGGGTTGTAGGGAATTGATGAAATACGAAAATAGGTATTGCTTGATGTGTTCTCTACCTAATCGACAATATTAATGCTTAGATTAGAGTAACTAACTAATCTACGATCTTAGATTACCTAGCATTCCAAAAGCTTGTTAGGAATTAGATCCTCCTTAGGTGAGCAATCAATCTTTAACCATGATAGCTGAGGTTAAGGTTGATTGTGGACTTATCATACCTTGTTAGTAATTCATATCTAGATCTCTAGTGCCAACGATAGTTAGGATTTCTAGGTTGCTAGATGTAGTAGTCGATACCATGATAGTGGATTGTCTATACCTTTATGTCTGAGTCGAGATTGTTACTTGATTGTTCCTGAATAGTTTCCTTGTTCAAATTCCGTGATTTCCCTATGAATTTCCTTGAACTTGTTTTATTTATTTATTAAATTTACACCGTTTATTTCTTAAGTTGTTTAATCGCATTCACCACCATTACTTCATATTGACCTAGCTCTAGTTTGATGATAAAATCGATAGTGTAACAACTGGGTTGCAGTAGGATAATTGTAACACCCCAACTCATTAAACCCGCGTACCCCGCTTTCTAGTTTGGCCTTGGGCAGACCAACCACTTAACCAATTCTTGTTCCATTATTCACTAAGTCAAAATTTCGGTTATAATGATGTGGCTAGCCCAAATAATTCATAAAACTCGGTTCCATTCTTATTCATAACTAAAATTCAAGGTTCCATAAACATCAAGTGATAAACATAACATATTGAAATTGGTACTAAACTTCATGTTCAATCTTTATAACATAAAACAGACTCCCAAAACCCATCCCTAGTTCCACCTCCTCACCGTTCCGCCTTGGTCTCGCTCCTATTAGCCACTTTCTTGATCATTGGTCAAATCATTACCTATAATCATGCAGATTGTATAAGCAAAAGAATTGCTTAGTGGTTCGGTCATGCCGTCCCACTAGGCTATAACTAGAACACACATTCAATAACAAAACAAATCAAATCATAGAACAATCATTAATCAAAGCTTGCTCAAATAATCAGTTTTACTACCCGGGGTGCATCCGAATCAGCCAAAGTAATCTTTGAGTCAAGAACAAGATTCACATTATTTCACAATTTCATATCCGAACCCTAAGGTTCACATGTCACAGGTCCAAACACTAAGGTTCGCAAGTCACAGTTCACGAATACTAAGGTTTACAGGTCACAAATCAAACACTTGGTTTGCAAGTCGCAGGTCACAAACCACACGGTTCTCAATCACAATATCTACCCACATAATCCTTCCATTCACAATCAATCATTCAACCTAACCATTTTAAGATTCCACTTAACCTATTACCAAATACGGATCTAAGTCAACCTCACGTACAGTCACAAAATCACATGGTTTTCAATCACAATTTCAGGTTTCAACCCTAAGGTTCAGAAGTCACAGATCCGAACACATGGTTCACAAGTCACATGTCACGAACAACACGGTTCTCAATCACAATAATGACCCACATGGTCCTTCTATTCACAATCAATCATTCAACCCAAACATTCTAAGATTCCACTTAACCTATTACCTAACACGGATCTAGGTCAACCTCACGGTCACGAACTTACCATTGCATTAGTTTATTTTGGGTTCCTTTTTGCTCTATGGGGTTCAAATTGCAAATCCTACCAAAACCTTGAACTCAATTCAACCTTTTACTTGCGTAAACTAGATCGATCTCTCTCAGCCTCCTTCGAGATCTCTCTCTTAGCCTTCTTCGAGATCTCTCTCTCTCAGCCTCCTTTGAGTTCTTTCTCTCTTAATTCTTAAGTTAATTTGCGGATTAGCCTTTTAGGGTGGTTTTAGGCACCTATTTATAACCCTTACGGTAACCTAACCCTAGCCCTAATTCTTTTAGTTGGACCGGGCTCAAACCCATAGAGAATAATACAAGATCCAAAACACAGCAATTCTGGTCGTTTAATTCTTATGCCACCTGTTCGAACACTTAACAAACCCTTGTCCAAACAAGAATCCTTGTCCAAACAAGGACACCTTATGTCTGAACGCAGACAAGACTTGTCCAAACGCAGACCAAACTTGTCTTAAACCTTAAAACTTGTCCAAAACTAGACACAACATGTCTGAACCTCCTAGGTTCATGTCCGATCTAGGACCAATCATGTCCAAACAACCGTGGATATCGGACTGTGCGGTCCGAACCACTAGGTTCTGTCCAAATTCTAGGTTCTTGTCCTAAATTCTATCCTTAGCTTATTTTTCATGTATAAATCTGATTTTGATCATCCCTTAGGCTTCCAATACCTTTCCTTGGCCAGAACGCACCTATTCGCCATGTTCGGTTCGCCCGTATGTACCACTCCTAGTGCGTTCTCAGGTCGGCTGACGTGGGTGTTACAATAATAAGGTTAAAAATCTAAGTGTATCAAGTTTTTGGTGTTGTTGCTGGGGACAAATTTTGTTGCATTTTGATCTAAAATCAAACTTTAGTCTATATCTTCTTTTACTTACGTTTTTGTGTTGTTTTTTTTTTGCTTTTGTGTTTCAAGTACAATGAGTAATCCGGATGCCAACAGTGACTATCAAGGTCAAGATGGCACTGCTACAGTTGCACAGTTGGTACAACGGATAGAACAAATGCAGCAACAACAGAATGCTTAGACAACCATCAAACAATAGGTGATTTGGACATGCCTCATTAGTATTATCAGAACAGGTCTGCTATCGTTCTTCCTCCTTTGCAGAGAAAGACTATGAGATCAAGCCTCAGTGTATTGCGTTAATCAAGCAGCATGTTTTCCATGGTCTACTAGCTTAGAACCCCATGGACTATATTGTTGACTATGAGGATTTGTGCAGTTTAATGAGTCCTAACGAAGTCCCTGCGAACTATGTCAAGTTCAAGTTATTCCATCACTCTTTGGCTGACAAGGCATTGAAATGGCTTAAGTCCCTTCCACCAGGGTCATTGAAAACGTTGGAAGAAGTTAGAGCAACTTTTCTAAATCAATTCTACACCAAGTCTAAGACTGTTTCACTGATAAACAATATCACTACCTTTCAGCAACGGGTTGGTGAACCCTTTTGTGAGGTATGGGAGAGATTTAGGGAGTACATGAGAGATTGTCCACATCATGGGTACTCTGATGAGCGAATTTTGAGTATATTCTATGAAGGAGTTAATTGGGACTATAAGAAATCCTTAAATGCTGCCAGTAATGGGAATTTTATGACTAATACTAAGGAGCAAGCGTTTACTCTCATTGAGAATTTGGCTGCTAGCTTGAGTAACCACAGTCCCGATGGTAGATCTATATGCGTGAAGAGTGTTGAATCTCATAAGATAGACGAGTTGAGTGCCAAGTTAGATATATTGATCAGGGAGTCAAGTGAAAAGAGGGATATCAATTATGTGAATAGTGCAGGTCTCGTGCAAAATTTGGGCGTTGTGCAAAATTTGGGCAATGGTAAGAATTATCAGAATCACTTCGTGCAAAATCCGTGCTAAATCTTTAGCAGCCTTCCAAACAGTTTTAGCAAGAAGCTCAACCGCGTATTCAAGGTCCAACAAGCTCCTCAGGCACCTCCAACAATGAGATCAAAGCTTTGATCTATGAGTTTGCACAAGGGCAGCCGAAAACGGTAGAGAAGCTAGATGGAAAGATTGATGATATGTACAACAACCTCAACAACAAATTCGAAGGAATATATACTCATGTGAAAATATTGGATACTTAGGTGGCTCAAACTATGGAAGCAGTGACAAGGATTCAAGTAGCACAATCGGGAATGAGTGAGAGAATTCCTATGGAATCTTGCAATGTCATTATATCTAATGATAATTATAGCAGAGAAGTTGATAAGCCTACTATACCTTTCCCTAAAGGTGGAGTAGAGTATGTGAATTGGGTTGATGATGTTAAGATGGATGAGAGAGGTGATTTAGAAAAGGTAGAACATGTGGTAGTAGCTACCACGGAGCAGCCGAAAAAACCTAGAGGGGTTATGAAGAAGGAACCTGATTTTCCTAGACCTCGTGTTTATGAGCCACTAATTCCCTTACCAGAAGTCGTCAGCACTAAGGCACATAAAAAGGTCTTCTCAAAGATACGGGCAGACATAGAAAAGGTTGGAGTACCATTGATGATGGTGGAAAGTTTGTCCCAAGTTCCGATGCATGTGGAGTATATCAAAGCAATTCTGAATATTAGAGAGAAAGTCGAAGATATGTTGGAGCTACACGGTCAAGTATGCATGACATTGTCTGAACCAAAAACACTCATTAGGATGGAAGATCAAGGTGAGCTAACCTTTCCTTGTACTCTTGGGGAATTGGAATTTGATGATGCTCTATGGGATTCAGGGGCAAGCGTAAATGTTATATCATTCAATCTGGGCGTTGAACATATACAGGATCACTATACCTCCATTTCATTGGGAGATGCTTCTACAAAGCACTCGCGAATGGAATTGGTAGATTACCCTCTTATGGATGGAAATTGTCTAGTACCAACAAATTTTACAGTTGTACAGATGGTACGAGATGGTGCACTTCCACTAATATTGGGAAGACCATTTTTGGGTACAGCTAGAGCAAAAATTGACTTCATCAACAAGAGAATGGTCTTTGAAAAGATAAATAGAAAGGTCTCCTATCCTATCATGACATCTAGTGGCGGTCTTTGTGGTGTAATTGATTGTGTAAAGAATAGAACGAAGATACCAACAACTCAAAAGGATGGCAATTTCTATGATGATGCTCCAGATTTAGCTCCCTCAGAAAACCGTATCCTTGATGTAGATGTAGTCACTAATACTCATGTTTTTTTGTTCAACTCTTGTTCTAAGCTTTTTACAGGAGAGCTCAAACCTGGATGGTCAAAACCTTTTACTATCAAGGAAGTTAAGCCTTGTGGAGCTTTGGTGTTCCTGGACACTACAAGCATCAAGTTATTCGATGATGATCCACGCCTGAAGCTGCGCATTACATATCCTAGCCCGATTGAAGGAGGAAAAGATCCTCCTGAGGATTCACCCGACACCTATAAGGCGATTGAGTCAAGCTAATGACTTTAAACAAGCACTGAATGGGAGGCAACCCACTAGTAAGTTTTCAATTTCATTTTGCATTCTTTCGTTCTTGTTTTTGCTGTTTTTGTTTCTTCCAGTTTCAGGAAAAGGGTTGTGATCGATCGATCCACTAGGCGATCAATCGATTAAGGATACAAACATGAGTGTGCGGGAGCTGTTGATCGATCTAGTGTATACAGATCGATCGATCCTCCATACCGTACGACTAGAGCGCGATTTAGTGATCAACCATGCCGACTTGATCGATCGATCGGATACTCCAAGCATCAATCGCTCAATCTGTCGATCAATCTGTAGTCAATCCAATGGTTAAACAAGCTATGATCGATCGCTCTTAATGGAGATTGATCGGTCAAGGGTCCCAGGTTTATAATTCTCTCCACATCTCTGACATTCCTGATTTTTATTACCTTTGTGCGAGTTTTTCTTCTTCGTTCTTGTTCTAACACCAGGACGGCGCGAAATAAGTTTGGGTGGGGATACTCGTTGTTGCTAATGCATTTTCTGGTTACTTATTGTCTTTTTGATTTCTAAAAGTGATTGCCTAGAACTATGATTTTCAGGATCGTTGCATGTCATGAACTAAGTACAATCAATTGACTATTGAAAAACCCAGAGTCATAACACTACTTCAATACCACCCATATAGCTATGTCGGTTTTCAAGGGATATTGTGTCGACTTCACCCCTAACTTGACTTAATTTTCTCGTCAAGGGGATTAGTATGCATCAGATTGGATTCCTCTTTTTAGTCTTGAGAGACTTATCTGCGTGAGTATGGTTCCTGTCTCTTATTAGCCTCGAGTGTTTATATTCTAAAGGAACTATAAAAGAAACTTGAACTAAAATTTAAATCTGCTAAGGATCGAACAACTTGATCCAATGAAGGCACTTTTTGTCTTCATTCTTTGAGTTGCTAAAGAACCAACCAGTAAAAAAATGATACCCTAAGTAAGTAGGAAGATATCTGGTTGGACAACCAATAAAAAAAATAGAATGATACCCTAAGTAAGTAGGGAGAAGTTGGTTGTGCAAAAGATAAAAAAAAATAATATGATACCCTAGATAATTAGGGAAAAATCGGCTTCAAGGTGAATAAAAAGAGAGGAAAGGAACCATAGCAAGATAGTCTTTGTGTTCAGATTATGGCTGGAAAAGAAGCCATGTGTCCTTTAATCGATATTCCCTTGATGAGACAACACTTAGAAGCTTTAGGAAGTCAATATGGTGAATTTGGATTACTTGCTTGGATTGTGGAGTTTATCTTGGGTAATTTTCAAAGTCTAGGGGAAGTACAAGGTGGTCTCGATCCTGGCAGGTAAGTGTTGTGTGGTTACTATGTGATTGATATGCAGTGCCCTGATTACTATGTGAGGACAAGCAAGAAGCTAACTCTGGGGGAATTAATATACCTCATTTTATCGGTTTTAAGCTCATTAATTCACATGTTTTCAGAATGTTTGTTTGCTTTATAGAGTCTTTTCAGGTGAAAAACAGGTTAAATTCGGATTATGCCCATAAAACTTGGTCAAGGATAAATTAGAGCAGTTTTTGGAACTTTAGTCATAAAACAACAATTGATCAATCCGCACACTTGATCGATCGATCCTCGATGTTCAGCAAGAGATGCGCTCGATCTGTTGATGACCAAGACCTTTTGAGATCGAGTATTTAACCTTGATTGATCGATCGTCACCCTTGATCGATCGATCATCAAAGCTGACAATGAGAAATCCTAATGTTTCCTATTTTGCACCTACGTTTTTAGAATCTATATAAGACAAATTTTCATTATATTTTAGAACAACGATTGTTACATGATCAGACCTTGTATTTGACGTTTTGGGAGAGGAATTCCAATCTATACACAATTGGAGAAGATTTCTAGGTTGAGAGATGTAGTAGTCGATACCACGATAGTGGATTATATATACCTTTATGTCTGAGTCGAGATTGTTACTTGATTTTTCCTTAATGGTTTCCTGGTTCGAATTCCCTGATTTCCCAATGAATTTGCCTGAACTTGATGTTTTAATTTTTTAATTTTACACCATTTATTTCTTAAGTTTTTTAATCGCATTCACCACCATTACTTCATATTGACTTAGCTCTAGTTTGATCATCAAATCAATAGCGTAACAACTTGGTCCTTGTGGATTCGATCCCTAGAATACAACTTCGTTTTGCTGTGCACTTGCAGTAGGATAATAGGGTTACAACTCTGAGTGTATCAATACCAGAGGTAAGTAGGAAAAATTGGTTGGGCAGCCGATAAAAAAACTACAATGATACCCTACGTAAGTAGGGAAAAATCGGCTGCAATGTAGATGAAAAGAGGGGAAATAAACCACATGTAAGGTGGTCTTAAGGCTGAGAAAAACCCCTGTGTCGTTTGATCGACATCCCCTTAATGAGATCACACCGAGATACTTTAGGAAGTTGATATGGTGCATTCCGGTCACTCACTTAGACTATGGAGTTTTCTTGGGACAATTACAAAGTCTGGGAGAAGTACAAGGTTGTCTTAGTTCTGTCAGGTAAGTTTTTCATGTGATTTGCTAAAGGAATTGATCTTGTGGTATTCTTATGACGAATAAGTTCTTTTACTTACACTTCGCTTTCCAGTCTTAGTTTTTTTCTACTTGCTTGAGACAAGCAAGAAGCTATCTTATTTTATCACTTTTAAACTCACTTATTAATTGGTTTTTTGAATCTTTGTTAGTCTTTTAAGTTTTTCAAGTACAAAACGAGTTAGGTTGGAACAAAGATTAAAGCATGGATTTAAGCAAAAAGGAACATTTATAGAGATTTCAGAGACCAGGATTGATGGGTCCCCTCCTGGATCGATCATCTCCACAACACCAGAAGTTGCGCACGATTGTTGGATTGATCAATCTTGCCATTAGGAAGACTTTTGCGCTTGATTTATAGAACGAGTAGCGAGATCAGGATTGATCATTCTACAGTGAATCAATCATATTTATGTGTGTTTTGTAAGATTTTGGGAGCAGAATTGTTCTTTACACTTTGGAGAAGAATTCTAAACCATTTTTTTCCAATTCAATGTTGTTTCTATGATATTGTTTGTGTTTTTTCATTGATTATATCAGAGTAGTTCTTGAATATGGTTTAAAGTTTTCTACGAAATTAAGGATTCAATGAATTAGGAACAAAAAGGAATAAATCTTTAAGTGTTCTCCATTTATAGCTGAGTTTAATGGTTAGATTAGCTTGATCACTTAGCTTATGATTATAGGCTACTAAACTCAAAAAAGTGCTTGTTAGATATTTAAAATAGCTTAGATAAGCAATTAGTCCTTAACCGATAAAAGTAGATGTTAAGGCTAATTGTGTACCTATCAGACCTATTCAATAATGCCTACTTAGATCCCTAGGGTCAAACCAAATTTTAGGATTTTAGATAGCTAGATATAGTAGACAACAACACGACAATAAGTTTCTATACTTTTATCTTTGAGTCGAGAACTGGTCGAAAGTGTGCCCTGAATAGTATCTTGATTCGATTCTTCATTTCTTGATGAATTCCCAGTGCCTCATGCTTTTATTCCCAGTTGGCTGAAGGTGCTGTCACAACTCTCGCAGCTTTTATGATTCAACATCAGAGTGTTGTTGATCTAGTCGAACATGCTTGTTTTGTCTCGAAACTGGAACCAAAGACATACAAAGAAGCGCTACAAGATGATTTCTGGATCTTGTCAATGCAAGAAGAGCTGTCTAATTTTTCAAGACTGAACGTGTGGATGCTAGTACCAGGACCTGAAAATGTCAACATAGTTGGGACCAAGTGGATTTTTAATAACAAGATTGACAAAGATGGAAATGTAGTCAGAAACAAGTCTCGACTGGTGGCACAAGAGTATTCACAAGTGGAAGGAGTTGATTTCGAAGAGACATTTGCTCCTGTAGCTAGGTTGGAGTCCATTCGCTTTCTGTTTGGAATGGCTTGCAAGATGGGGTTTAAACTGTATCAGATGGATGTCAAGAGTGCATTCCTAAATGGCAACTTACAAGAAGAGGTGTTTGTTGAGCAACCAAAGGGGTTTGAGGATGTCAAGTACCCAAATCATGTGTACAAGCTAAACAAAGCATTGTATGGACTTAAACAGGCTCCTCGAGCATGGTATGATCGTTTGGCTACCTTCCTGGTTAATAATCAGTATGTGAGAGGTGGTGTTGACAAGACGCTCTTCACCTTAAACAATGAGAAAGGGTTCATAGTCGTACAGGTTTATGTTGATGACATCGTTTTTGGTTCAACTCAACAGTCGATGGTCGATAATTTTGTTGAAGTAATGACTCGTGAGTTCGAAATGAGTATGAATGGTGAACTCACTTATTTCTTGGGTCTTCAAGTTAGGTAAACGTCTGAAGGGATTTTTGTGAATCAAAGCACTTATGCCAAAAACTTGATTAAGAAGT